>CAMPSB010000835.1:1347500-1445508 GCA_946959425.1 Argyrosomus regius | reverse complement strand
CCCTTAATGTGGAGCTGATTTCACTTTATGCACAGATCACGTGATTGAAATAGATCAGAGAGGAGTAAAAATGTTTCATATATCATGAATAATAAAGAGAGGTTTGGTCAAAATGTAATCCTTTAAGCTGTCATTGTTTGGCTGACAGCTGGAGCTCATAGATTATCCAGATTCTTCAGAGCTCTGTGGCTCTCTATGAACCCTGCCTCGTTTGTATACTGTTCAATTCGTGCTAAATGAACTGATTCTGGCGCTAATGATCGATTCATGTGTTATTTAGTCCAATAATTCATATTATTATTGTTTGTTCACAGGCAGCAGTTCCGCCGCTGTCCTGCAGGTGGCGGCGGCGTGCCTCGGTCCGCCTGCCTGCCTGGCTGCCTGCGTGCTGTTGAGCCTTTGTTTATAGGAGCCACAGAGACGGAGGGGCCATGCTGCTCCGCGGCATTGTCCCTGACACGGATTAACTGGCTGCCTGACAATGGCCGTGGCTCTGACAGCCACGCAGAGCCACACTGCGGTGGCAAACACAAGAATAATAACACTGCTTTTTTTCCTTTACCTCCCAAGTCACTCTCCTCTTGCGTCGCTTCCTCCTCCCCGCTTATTATTAATGAGAGCAGCTCAGCCTGCTCGGCACACCGGAGGTCCACGGGCTCGCTTCCCCCCGTCTCTTTCTCTTCCATCACTGGCCTGGCTGCCGCGTTAATAGTGGCTCGTGTCCCCTCCTTCCTTCACTGTATCGTAGCGTTGAAGCGGGACATGTCACTCTAACGACAACATGTTACAAACAGTAACATGTCCACACCGCTCGGCACCGTTCGACACGCATCTGGCAGGCGCTCTATAACGAGCCCATCGCGGAGCAGAGGAGCCCGTGCTGTACGGTGTCTCCCCCCCCTCCCCGCTCCCCGCACGCGCCCCGCACGGGAGCCAAGTTAACTTTTCATATAATCACACAATCATGAATCCGCGGGCGAACACCGGCCGCTCCTCCGTCCTGTGTGTGTGTCAGCGCCTCAGCGCAGGCCTCCAGTCATGTATTTTAAGGCTCTTGCTTGTCTTCAGGGTGGGGAGCCGGACTAGGGGCCCCTGGGGCTCCTTAAGGGGCTCCTGGGTAAATTTAAAGAGACAGTAGCAGCGTCGACAATGCACACCCACCCCGGGGGGGCGGGGGGCAAACGGAGCAGCAGGCGCTAATACTGATGATAAGCTGCTAATACTAATGCTGTTGTTCTCCCAGAATCATGCGGGGGAGAGGCGCTTTGGTTCGGCAGAGCAGCGGTTAAAACACGAGGCGGGTCCACATCAGGCCCCCCACGAGACCACAGCATCATATTCTGTTTTATTTCTTCTTATTAATTACACTCATGTCTGTGGCTCTATATGTAACCTGCGTTATTATACAAAGAGCAGTGATCGATGTGCTCAATATGTGTCTGATTGATCAGTTATTGTTTGATTATTTCTTGTAATATTCACCATTAAAACTTTAAAATGATGAATAAATGATGAATGAATTATTTAAATTGCTGCCAATCCAGTGTCTGTGGACTGATTCATTAAAATAAATCACATTTTATTAAAGTAAATTCAGATATTATAAGTACATCCATAAGTCTCAATTTAAATGATTAAATTAATTATTCTGTTGGCTCTCTCTTAAATAAATTGAGATTTTAAATGAGTTTTACAAATCAAGCCTGTTACCACAGGTAGTATGTTTTCATCACACCTCTCCACTAATATATACTGATATTAATATGATCATATTTGATCACGTGATTCAAGCCTCACTGTGGATTCACTCCTGCTGTTTGTGCACAAACCTCACAACAATCCAGGTCATGTGCAGAAAAAGCCAATAAATCAATGAACCTTTGTCCAGCTGTTCAGAGCTGGTAAAGATTTCTTTATATCTTTTTAGGCTTTATAAACATCCGTGCGTCATCACTGATATTATACATACATTTCATTATATGTGTATAGATTGTTTTATGAGTTGATTGATTGGCTGTGAATGTGTAAATGAGGTTATGTCTGATATGAATGAAATTTAAATTAAATTCTTTTTTAATGTGTTGGGACTGAAAAAGAAAGAGGGGGGTAGTACACACTACACACACACACACACACACACACACACACACACACACACAGCAAAGCATCCAGGTCCCACATCCTGGTACTTCTCAGCGTTGTCAAGGCAGCCTCAGAGCACGGCTGGCTGGCGGAAAGTAGCTGCTGCAGTGTCCTGGCAGAACAGATCTGTCCTAAAGCGTTCACTCAAAGTGTCCCGGAAAGTTTAGGTGTAAACTGAAAGGTAACGGCTATGCATGTTTTTCTTCCACACATTTGCAGAGGGCCGCTTTACGGCGGGAATGCGCCGCTTTTCTCGCGTCTTTTAGTCAGGCAGCAGACTCAGACAGGCGCCCGTCCGTTGTGGACAAGAGCAGGAAGATCTTGTCCATTGTGCCGCCGTGAGAAGACAGCTCTTTTCGGGCTCGGTTTGCGCGCTAAACGCGGTTCTTTTTCACCGCGTCGCCGTGTGTATGTTGAGCTGGGTCACTTCGGTTCGGTTCCAGTCAAACAGAGGCAGAATAAAGAATAAAAATGGCTCTCGACAGATAGAATTTGTGATAGAAAGGGACAGGTTTAAAGGGACAGTGTCACTCTGCTTCCTTCCTGCTTCCTGTAGCTCACATTAGTACATACACGTCGTGTTTAGAGCGGCAAAGATGCCGCGAAATCAACGTTTCTCTTCCTAAATGCACCGTTTGTGTATCAGGCTAACTGTAAGACGACCTGTGTCTCAGCAGGAAATCGAACAGTGTGTACATGTGTGCAGATAGAGAAGATGGGCGTCTGAGCTTCACATTCATTGTCTTTTCATTTGCATTTTAACAAGCGTCACTGGGAACGACAGCTGTGTGTGTACTGAGTGTACTGTATGTGCTGGTGTACAGCATTATGATGATGATGGAGGGAAAAGTTGGGAAGAAAAGCACAGGTCTCACACAGGTGAAATGTCAAACTACACCTACCTGCATGGATTGTACTGCTCTGATCATCAGTGAATGTTTTCTTACAGTTCAGATGGTCTGTCTGTCAATCATGTGGCTTCATCACATGTGGAAATATGTTTCACGTGATAAACATCTGAAATATTCACATATGATATGACATATTACATAAGATGTTAGAAAACCTCTTGGGTCCTTTATCCTGTGAATGACATGTAAATGTTGATGATGTGTCTGTAGTATTGTCTTAACTCAACTGAAACTGAGCTGAAATGACTGGCAGACAAATTACTCAGCAACATTTCTGTCAATTGGATGATAATCTAAATTAAAATTGTCAGTAACTTAAAATTTGTTGCTTCACCCGTTAAATGTTGGAAACTTTGGTTTGTGCTTTGGTTAATTGTTACGGATATTTTTCACTATTTCAGAGTATCCTGACAATTTGTAGACTGAATGATTAATCAATTAAAGGTGCAGTGTGTAAGATTTAGCTACATCTAGCGGTGTAATCGCTGCATTGCAATCTCCTCACATCACCCTCACCTTCCTAGTGTAAAGGAGAAACAACATTTGAAAGGCCCTGACTAGAGTCACTATTTAGTTTGTCTGTTCTGGGCTACTGTAGAAACACAGTGTTTCAATATGGTGGCCTCCATGAAAGAGGACCCGCTCCCACTGTAGAAATTTTAAACGCAAACATAAAAAGATTCTTATTTTCAGGTGATTATACATGCATGAAGTTATAGTTATGAATATTATATCACATGTCTGCCTTATTCTGAAAATAGAGGCCCTCGAGCTTACACACTGCACCTTTAATTGAGAAAATCATGAAATCAGTCATGTGAAAATAATTGTTAGTTGCATGAAATGAGGTGGGCGAAACATAAGTGACACCTCTCAGTGTAATGCAGACCAATACAACTCCATTGTTAGCTATCCATCCATCCATTTTCTGTAACCATTCCATTCCATTCCCATCCTTCAGTGGGGGGGCAGGAGCCTATCCCAGCTGGCTTAGGGTGCCAGTTCATCACAGGGCACATAGATTCACACAAACGCAATTTAGAGTCACCAATTAATCTATTAGGTGCATGTGTTTGGGAGGAATCTGAAGCACCTGGAGAGAACCCAGGCAGGCATGGGGAGAAGATGAGGTTCAAACCAGGAACCTTCTTGCTGTGAGGTGACAGTGCTAACCACTGCATCACCTCCACTGCAGACTACAACCTCAGTAATAAAAATCCAGTTGAATTAACACCTCTCTGTGTCAATTAGGTAGCAAGGTAGAATCAGGGCAGTTGAATTGGACTGCATTAGATTGTACCTCTAAAAGTGGCCACTGAGTGTACCTCAGAACATGCAGTATTTTTTTATCTGCCGGCTGGGATCTGCTTTTCATAGACAAGTTGTATTAAATGTTACAGCCTGTGTCAAGTTGCTTCAAAACAGCTTCATTACAAAATAAAATGCAAATAAGAAATGTTTTCTGTTCTTCAGGACACCTGCATGCCAATGTGATGCCTGAGAGGTTTGACAGCTGCTCAGCCGAGCAAAGACACCTACAGCGCCATCATAGAGAAGGACAGCATGTGAATTAATGGCAGAGAGGATTCTGGACTGAGGGAGATGAACTGACGACCAGTAACTGTTGGATGAGAACTGATGGGCTGTCGAAGCTGGCGACAGCATGCCAACTGCAAAAGGTAAAGGTGGCTCAATGTCCCACCGTTACCGGCCTGCCTCAGAATATGATGACGCCACCCTCGCCCAAAAGAGAGAATACTGGAGAACCAAGAAACGAGAGCAGAGGGCCCGGCTGTCAGAGCGGAGAGGAAAACCGACACAAGATGGTCGAGGGAAAAAGCTGCTACATCTTAATGCCCCTGTGGTGGTGAATTCCAGTTTATCTGGCTCCTTTGCTGCTTGCTCTCCTTTGCAGAGTAATGATGAGTCATACAATACAGCCAACATCTCTCCTGCATCACAGAGTGGAAATAGAGTGGGGGACAGTTCGAGTGAAGCCACTGAAAGCCAAAAGGAGAGGTGGCTCCAGACAATGAACCTCAACAAGGTCTTGCCTCATTTGCCAGCATCATGTTCCAACTCAGCCAAAGCTGCAGAGGGTGACACAGCCACAGTGAAATGCCTAACAGCAACCGGTGCTGTGAGCAGAGACGTTACCTCACCCACACCCAGTGGAACCCAGCTGAACACCAGTTCCTCAGTGCCTCCAGTCAGTGTGACCAGAATTACCAATGGCAGCTCTGCTATAACAACACCTCAGCCATGTGTGTCTATGCAGGGAGCATCAGTCCCCAAAACGCAACATAAGGCACAAGTTGCATTACGTATTCAGCCCAAACTCTTACCCACCAATGTGACCACAGGTATGATTCTTGTGTCTTCTCCATGTGTTCCTGTTTCTATCAAAACAGAGGGCCAAGCAGTGAACACAGCACCTCAGAGTGGAACAAAGAGTGCCTTGGTCACCTCGCAGAGGGCTAAAGGTGTTAGCAGCTCACAACCTTCCCTGGAGTCCGAGGAGGAGAGAGCAGCCAAGCGCAGAGAGCACTGGAGGATCAAAAAGCGAGAGCAGAGGGCAAAGATGGCAGCTCGAATAGCTAAAGCCAGAGAGAGGACACAGTGCACAGAGATGAAGTTACAGAGGCCAACAGCACAGAAACCAGGACTTGTAGGCGGCCTCATTCTTCAGCATCCTCCATCTCAGTCGTTTTTGAGAGGAGGAGCCCAGAAGCAGTGTCCTGCTCGAGTCAAAACTTCATTTACATCTGTCAAAAGGGAAAATGATAAACTGCAAAGTAGGACAGCAAGTTTAGCTACAGTTAACCTGCAAGCAGATCAGATAAAAGTACAGAATCCACATGGGAATAGGACCACACAGACAGCCATCACAGCTGAGCCGCAGAGAAGGCTTCCAAGTTATGTACATCTTTCTAATGTTTCCCGAGGGATTGTGCGATGTAAAACACCCAGACAGAGGTTCATCGAAGCCCAGAAGAATTTCATGATTCAAAGAAATATAAGATGTAAAACCCCATTGCTTGCTTCAGTCTTTGGTTCCAGAAACATCCCCAAAATTGACCCCAACGACACACCTGAGCAGATAATAGCCAAACGGCGAGAGTACTGGAGGATTAAAAAGCGCGAACAGCGAGCTAAGCTGTCGATGGAGATGAAGGCTCGGCTGAAGGAGAAGGACTCTCTGATGCGAAGGGTAAAGCGCTACCAGAAAATCCTCGAGGAGATGAGGAGGGCCAGAGCCATGGCGCAATCAGCAGGAAGCACCCATACCCACGCCTCTGAGACCATAGGAGGGTTCATCAAAGAGGACGGGACAGTGACCATCAACATTCCCCGGATTCCTCCAAATCACAACAAAAGTGAAGAGGACCTTGATGTAGTTCCTAACAATACCCCTATCACAAAACCTCAGCATCAACCCGATACTAAACGGTTTAAGTATCGCACCACTTCGTGTAAACCAGGCCTCCCCTGCACTCCGCCCATCTCAGGTGAAAGTCTCTTTTCCTCTTTCTGAACAGTCCGTCAACAAGCCTCCACGACTACTGTCAATCAGACCACCGACTCAACTTGAAAGCACAACACACTCATTAGCAGTCCAGACAGCAGGTCAACTCACTCTCACTCATCCTCAAAGCCCTCAAAGTACTGCTTCTGGAGGATCGTCGGCAGGCTCGAACCTCGGTGGCTGTGTCATGAAAATGGCAGTCTCAAGTAGCGCACCATTGGCACCCTCTCTGGATCCAGGGCTGACCGAAGAGGAGAGGATGGCAAAGAAGAGGGAGTACTGGAGGATAAAGAAACGTGAGCAGCGAGCAGCTCGTGCTGCTCGACTGAAGCATGGTGCCCTACAAGCCAGGGCCAATGCGGCCTTACAGAGGAGGAGGGCGCAGAAGCAAGCAGCAGGAACCAGTGTACCACTAAGAAGGCTAACTAACCATACAGGAAATGCACAACCTCTGCCCAACAACAGTGTGTCTGTTATGCCACATGTAAGTGAGATAAAACAAGAGAGTGAGTCAATGCCAACAGTTGACCTAAATTCTGAACCAGAACAAGCCATCTGTCCAGATATCAAACCCCCAACCTCCCCAACACCACCTCCAGCGCCTCAGCCAGAGCCTGACCCAGCTCTGAATGCAGACAGCCAAGCTACCACTCTGCTAGCAGTGGCCTCTATGAAAAAACTCCTGGAGGAGTCACTTAGCACAGTGGCCGAGTGTAAAGGTAATCAAACCATTAAAATGGAGTCAGCGGAAGAAGCTCCAGAACCGGAGATGAAGCCACATTTATCTCAGCTCTTTTTTGAAAAGGACGAGGGGGCTCCAATTGCTGCTGACTTGACGTTGGAGATAAAAAGCTGGCAGTCGGATGTTGATGCCTTGGTACCAGTACGTTCACCAAGCCCTCATATGATGGACTCACCACAAATTAACGAGACACTTCCACCTCTTCCTACCTCAGATGAGGTAATTCTGCATCCCACCTGCGACCACTCATCCCAAACCACTTCGAACTTCATAATAAACCCCATGGAAGACTCCGACGGGCCATCTTCACCACGCAGAACCCAGAGGCTCCGCACCAAAAAAGCAGGTCATCAAAACTGCTGCTCCCCAGAGCCGCCAAAGCTGCATCACCTACCCATGGATCAACTCCAACCACAGCAACAGCACTGTGAACAACAATGTCAGGAACCAGAACAATGTCAAAACAGCAGCTTGCCCTCAGCACCAAGATGTGGCAGCATCGTGACGGAGCACAGTGGTTTGACCAGCCTGCAGAGGAAGAGGGAGTACTGGAAGCTGATGAAGAGGCAGCAGAGGGCCAGAGTAAAGGCAAGGCAGACAGAGAGACAGGGGGGAAGCAACAGTCGGCTTTCCCAGAGAAACATCCAGGTGATGTGTCACATGGGAATAATGTTCACTTTGTACCATCTGCAGCATGTACATGCTGGTACAGTGAGTGGCAGGCTAACAAATGGCCAGTATTGTAAGAAGTAGCTCATAATGAACATGCTTGATAAAGCACTGTTTTGCATTAATTAGATTGAACAGTGTGAGGGAATCAGGGCTGGAGGTAGTTTACATGAAGTAACATCTGAACACCACACAGACCTAATGTCTTGTCCCCTTTGCTAGCTAGCCTCTGTTAAGTTAGCATTTGAATGAAACCTGATATTGAGGTTTTGTAAAAAAAATTGAGCACCTCATCATTTTTAAGAAGTCTCAAAGTGTGATTGAAGAAGAGCCCATTTGGAAGAGCCAGTTCTTCCAAAGGCTCTCAGCTCTGGTGTATATTTTTAAAACAGTTGGAGCCCATGAAAGTTACTTTTGAAATCTGAATTTTTAAGTAGAACACTAAGCAACCTCATAAGATCCATTCGATGAGATGCACAATGGCTAATAGGATATGTTGTAGTTGAATGCTAAACGTATGCTAATAATGTCCTTAGCCTTCATTTAAATGACACGGTATTCACATTTTGCTAGCCAGTGCAGTAGTTGTTAGTCATTCAAGGACAGGAATATGATTTAGCCTTGAGGAAAAAAAACACTGAATTACAGAAAGAAGCAGCAGCTAGAAGAGGGGCTACAATTTACCAGCTACCAACTATTAACAGATACGAGTGAAAACCTGTGTGGTCTCTGATGTTCACTGCAAAGCATCTGGTGCACACCATGTGGCGTGCACTAAAACCATTTTGCTCATGTGCCATCAGGGTTTCAATACACACTATGTACTGAGGCACAGTGGTGGGTGAACCTTAAAATAAACCACCAAAGAAAAAAAAATGTAGCAGCTTTTGACCACTGATTGATGGTGAAGTCTGATTTCATAGTTTTAGAACTGAAGATCCACAAAGGTCATTTAGAGACCGTTGTTCTTTTACACTGTTTGAATCATGTGTTTCAGGTGATGTTAAAGATATCCGTCTATGCTGTGAGACTTTGACTGTTAATGTCAAAGAGTTCAGGCCTTGTAGACATGACTAGTTGCCCTCTCCAGCTGAAACCTGAATCATTATACCACAAACCTCAGTCTGGCATTTGACACTTGAACAGCAAAAATAGAGGGCAGGGTGACTGAGAGGGGCCTACTTAAAGCTAGGGGCAAACATATATGTGCATGTTTCACACAGTTTGATGTCTTAAATTGTGTTTAACCGTGAAAAACTGAGATGAATCATTCGTGTTTGTCTTTCAGGCTCCAGGTCTGGTTATCAACACTGTTAAGGCTGTAAATCCTCCAGCAAAACCAGCCCTCCATCCCAAGCCATCCACTGCTTCTCTGACTGCGGTGACCAGTATCCCCACGGTCCTGGTTGTTAGCCCGACAACATGTAATGCTGAACAGTCACCTGACACACTCCAGGTGAAATTGCCCGTCACCAGTGTCTCCTGTTCACCCAGAAGTGAGCAGAACAAAGTGAACATTGGGCCTTCACAGATTGAGTCAGACTATCGCGGAGCTCCAGTGAGTCAGCAAAAAGCCATGCCGGAACCTCAAAAGTGGATGTCTAGAAGCACTGATGTGGACTCAGCTCACTGCCTCCCTACTCTGAAGCCCCCAGACAACCCACTGTCCAGCATCAACCTGCAACCCATTGAACCCCCTGGTCAAACTCCAACTCCCACCCTCAGTCCAATAAAAATCCCCTGTGCACAGCCTGAGAGCCCTACATATATGATGGAATCTCCCAACAAGCTGGCACCTATAAGCACCCTGGTTCCACCAAAACCCATCCCAGGGGAGTCTGAGGAGGACTTCCTGAGGAGGAAACGGGAATACTGGAGGATCAAGAAGAAGGAGCAGAGAGCCAGGAAGGCCATTCGGGATAAAGGAGGAAGTCCAAGGAGAGCGTCCAACAACTGGAGGCCCATCCTGCCTGCCCAGGACCTCCAAACACAGGTAACAGACTGCATGGCGGCATTGATGAGCAGTTGTCACCATCAATGGCACCAAACAAAAAAGTTCCACCGTCCAACACTGTCTAAACTCACCCTACAGTGTTACTTGATCTTTTAGTCTTGGTTGATACTGTAAATGCAGACTTATTCACAAGCTTATCTTATGTCATGTTAGTTCATGAATTCATACTGCTGTTATCACAGGGACTGAGCATGACTCATCAATATTAACAGTACATGAGTAAACACTGATATTTTTGTCCTTCTGGTGAGTAACACAAGATTATTATTACTTTATTCACTTTTTGTAATCTTACTATGTAATCTGTTACTACCCAACATGCATATACAGTAAGAAGAAAAACCAGAACTTGGAGACTGTACAGTGTGACCTCATTCTTTCTCTCTGATTAACCCCCATAGGACTCTGGTCAGTGGGTGAGCTCCTCTGAGGAGTCAGAACATCTCATGAGGTGGGAGATTTTCTTTTTTTTTTTTTTTGCTCCTGTAAAATCAGTTTTGCTCCCAGCTCGATGAGGGTTAATCACGAACGTAACTGCTCTGTCTTTCACAGCACTTCGGTGGACGCTGACCCGGCATCCTTTGAATACCCCAATTACACGGCACCAGTAGAAGGTGAAGTATCAAATGGTAAAATGGTTTAATGTCTTTTTGAATCTAAAGAGTACATGTTAGAAGGCGACATTGGCACAAAACTTTCTCTCTCCACCCTCTTCAGATGAATCTGAGCTTCTGTTCCCTGACTACGAGAACAATAACGGCGATGAAGGTCCCGTCTCGGACAGCGTGTGGAGGAACCACTACCTCATGGACTATGATCCGCTCAACCAGCTGCTGGTGTGCATGGTGTGTGGAGAGCTGCAGTACTCCCACAGCCTGGAGGGAGTGATGGCGCACATTGAGGAGGCCCATCCCGACACTCTGACCATGGACCCCGGGGAGCAACAGAGAATATTGGAGGCCTGGGACGAGCAGGTTTCCCAGCGGGAACGCTTCTTCACCAGCCAGCTCCAGCAGCACAGCGGGGCCATGGCAGGTAGAGTATGACTGTCGGGAGAAGACATGTAGAGGAGGCAAGGTGGCTGTTTAAACATGTGGTGGCTCAGGAAGTGAAAGGAGCAAGTGAACACTGTTTCCTGCTTGAGGTACGCGCCTTAGTCAGGTTACCTGATGATCACTTCTTTGAGCCTGATTGAATCGACAGGCCACTTTTTGTGACACTTGGGCGCAATGCAACAACCTTTAAACACAGTAACATTTGTTTAGCAAGTCATTGTGGTGAGTATTAGGAAACAGCTGCCTATTTGCACATCTAGCAGACACAGAGCAACAGCTAGAGCCGTGTTTGTGTCCGTCTAGTGTTCACGCTCTTTTGGTTAAATACAGCGTTCCACAGAACCACTTAATGGTTCCCAGATGATGATTTCTAATGATTTCAGTGACCCCCCTGACTTTTCTCCCAGAAACAATATCAGACCATATTCATGTTAAGTACAAGAGAGAAAAACAACAGAAGTTTACTCAGCACATTCATGCTACCCAGAGACGGAACCATTTTCCTTTGGAGTTTTCTCCAGCACTGGTCTCAGGACCTTTGTTGGATAGCTGGATATTTTATTGCCTGATAGGCAGATGGCTGTAAAATGAGCTCCAAAGAGGGATTTCTTCTAAGACAGCAGTGCTCTACTTATTGGTTCACATTTCCTTCATACTGTTTGATTTGAAGATGAAAAGTGAAGATAATTCTATGTAGCTAAATGATTTTTTTTTTCTTTTATAGTCTTATAAATGATCTCATGACCTCCAGGTTGGAAACCCGTCCTCTAGCGCTCCCCTTACACAAGCTGCTGTTAGTCTGTATGGCAGAATCATCAGTGTGTTGTTTGTCCTTCCATGACTTTGCCGTTTTTTCATTGCCAAACTTGTCTGACTTGTTTTTTTGCAGAAGCACACGACAGAGACAGAGTCAACTGAAGACCACGGACCAGGAGACAAACCCCCACATTTCATTTGTCTTATTTATTTATTGTAATTTTTATCAAATAGTTTACCGTCATAGACAGTCACCTTGAAAGAGAACGCTGTTTAGGGAAGATTCACCCTGAAAAGCAGGTTTACCTCATGAACCACCAGGCTTCTAATGTCTTTATATGAAAGTCTGCATGGACAATTTTATATTGAAGCTGCCACGACTGAGATTTTGTGATCATATTTAAAATATTTAAAGTAGTTCAACATCCTGGGAAATAGTCTTTATGCTAAGCTAGGCTAAAAGCATCCTGGACTGAGCCTATCTCTGTGATTGGCAAGCAGATAAAACTGAATATTTAAACCTCAACAACTACAAACATTCAGTGATTCAAACAGAGTTTGAATCTGATAGAAAACTCTGAAACAGAATTTAGACCATTTTATACCTCGTTTCAGCGGCATGGTACAGCACGGCTCGGCTCGACTCAATTGGAACCGTCCTTTTTTCAGTTTTCCATTAGCAAAGGCTGTGAATAGTGCCTGGTACTTTATTTAAAGTTCCAAGTGAATGGAATGAAAACTAAAGAAGACTTCCTGTTCAGAGAGGATCTTTTGTTTGTGTTGCATTGAAGATGATGTCTTAGCTACATAAAAGCACCTGGTAGCAAAAGTGAGCTGAGCTGAGCTGAGCTGAGCTGTTCAATGCAGTGGAAATGAGGAAAGCAGCCTTTTAAACAGACTGTGTAACTTTTGCCTAACAGTGGCCACAAGTGGCAGTTACAGGAGAATACAGCAATCTTCTCTCATTTCTCGATTCTCTTGAGTCAGATGCTTAATGACATCATTAGGTGACCTGACTGAGAGCGAGTCGAATGGAACCACAAGCAGGAAATAATAAAGTCCTGCTGTGTTCGTCATTTACTTTTGCTTTGCTTTAAATGTTTATTGATGACGTGGTAAAAAAAAAAAACCTCAACACTCCAAAAGTCTGATTCAGTCACAAAGTGTTTCCAGTGCAAACCACAGGGGAAGACATAAAATATTTTTAACCTGAGCAGTGAGTTCTATCTTCAAAGATATTCCCAAATTTGCTCAACTGTGAAAAAAATCAATTCAAACATTGTTTTTACCCTCACCTGGTAGACATCAGTAAGATTATGAAAATACAATCTGCCGCTGGAGATCAGGGCTAGATTAGTATAAGAGTAATGCTTAGATTAGGAAGTGTATATTATGTGCATCTTGGTGACCTACTCGGTGACTATGCTTGCAGGACTAGTTGAATTGTGAACTAGCGAGCTACCTGCTAACTTACTAGCCAGCCACGTTAGCTCCTGGTGATTCTCTCTAATTTCACTCTGCTGATCTGTTCCCCTGGTATTTTGTTCACTATTGTACACCACTTCCACCAAATTATAGAGAAATTTGGGGGCTTTATTTTCAGAATAAGGCACATGGAATATAATATTTATCACTATGTTTTCATGCATGTATAATCACCTTAAAATAAGAATCTTTTTGTTTTTGTTACGTAAAAATTCTCCTTTTATATCCTCAAGTGGGAGCAGGTCCTCTTTCATGGAGGCCGCCATATTTAAACACCATGTTTCTACAGTAGTCCAGAAAAGACAAACTAAATAGTGACTCTAGTCAGGGCCTTTCAAGTGTTGTTTCTCCTTTACACTAGGAAGGTGAAGGGTGATGTGAGGAGATTGCAATTCAGCGATTAGACCACTAGATGCAACTAAATTCTACACACTGGACCTTTTAAAAGACATATTTGTAACACTGTCTCTTCTGTGGAACAGCTAACACTGACAGAGGAGGGTTCAATGAAACTGAATTGTTAAACGTGACATGCACAACTGTTTGCCCACACAAGTGAATCTACTAATTATGATGACACCTTAATTTATCTATGGAGTGCTGAGGTAACAGTAACGTGTAGAAATGTAGAGAAGAGTCACAGTAAGCAAAAAGACGTTAGTAATCTTACACCACAATATTCAGATATATCTTGTTTGCTAACATTAGCTCCCATGAGTTACTGGTCATACCAGAACAAGTGCGATTGTATCAGCAAAACCTGTGAGTGTACTGAGTTGAACAAAAGGGGGTTCAGTTGCTCATGAGTCCAGCATTAATTTTCTAAGACAGGACTGTGTTATTTATTCTTTCAAAAGTTACACAGTCAGACCAATAAAGTCTGGAGCCATATTAACCTACCTTACCTTATTGAGCGATGAGCAAATTGTTGGATATGTCACCGCTTACAAATGGAGAATTAATGTGCATCAAACATTGTTGAACAATTCAACTAATAAATAGAATGATTTAAAAAGACGTTCAAATGTAATGTCTGGTTTTGAAGGGTGTATCACATCAGAGCTCAACAACAGCTGACACACTGATATCTGATAGCTACACTCAAGTATTTCATTAATTCATTTAAAGGTGGGGGTCTGAGATTCTGTCAATTATCCACGTCTATAAAATGAAGCCAACGTGGCAGTGCAAAAAAAAAAAACTGCTGTTGAGTCAGTCTCCATAAGTCCCCATGTTAAAATGTCCAACTTCACAGCAGAAATAAACATGTTTACAGCCTGGTACAAAAAACAGTTTTGGTCTCTATAGCTAATTTCCCCGTTCATGACAACTGTACTGAGGGTGAATTTTTATACAACTCACCTGTTCAAATGATATAAAGGCTTAAAGTTATGCAAAAATAAGACCGTGGATGCTTTGATTGACAGGTGGGTGCCATCACAGGTGGCTTGTTTGAGCAACCGGGCTTCATTCAGACCGCCTCAGCTTCACCCATGCTTCACCTCTTTGTCCATTTTTTGAAATAGTGGAGAGGTGGACTCTGTGGCTGGTGGCTGGGTGACATCACTGGGACTACATCCATGTTTTATACAGTCTATGGTACTTGTGCACAGGACAAGCAGAGGGGTAGAATTCGGAGGAAAAGGGGGCAGCGGGAGTGAGAGGGATGATAAATCTGGCACATCCTAACATGTTCAACCCAAATATCAATCTCCAGAATCACTGACTCCACCTTTAAAGGCCCTATTCAGCAAGCTCTGAGAAAAGAAACAGACAGCACAAGAGGTTTAACATACTGCATACATACTACATCATACTGTAGTTCATTTATCCACGCTGACAGTTGCTGTCAGTTTTGTATAAAGTCTTTTCTGCTCTACTGGCAGGCTTGCATTCAGGTCCAAGACTGTTCTAGACCCTTGTTAGTTATTGGGTTATTGCATGGGCATCTGGAACTGTTTTTGTATGTGGCACTGCACCATGCTGTTCTTCAAACCCTGAACCTTACATTCATTCCTCAATGACAACTTTTTGAATTGAGACGTTTTTTTACTGTAACTTTGTCACATCTCCTGCAGTCCATGTCAGCTTCACGTGTCGTAAGCCATCAAACCATCCATCGCACTGTAAATACACAAAACACTAAAGTGGTTATGAGATGCCAAATCTTTCTTTGACTGTGCTGTTTCACATTTTTGAGCGACTTTTATTTATTATTTATTGAATCTCCTCTTCTATAATGACGATTGATGATCATTATTCATATCTGTAGATAGTTCCATGGTAGACAAAGTTTCTCATTTGTGTGTATTGAGGATCCAAAGGCTTTCCTGCATGAGTAGTAAATGGATGAACAGTTGTATATCGGAGATGAACTCTGGAATGCATTCCCATGTTTTTCCATGACTTTCATTGAGAGTAAAATGCTGAAATAATCTTCTGTTTGAGCACAAAGCTGTGGAGGCCGGCCATGCTCGGAGGAACTGCCTCCACAGCTACAACACAGTGTAAATGGCTTGAAGCTGTTTCACCTTCGGAGAATGTAATTCTGACTTGATGACTTGTTTACCAGTTCAAAGGGAATGTTTAAATGCCTTTTCAGTAATAAACCTTTTTCTACCTTTGAGTTTGTTCAGAGATCTTCTTTCACACATTAATAATGTGTATTTATTAATGTGTGATTTAGGACTTATGCAACAGGTGTAGCAAACAGATACCATACTGATACTTCCTGTTTCATTTCTTCAGATTCTGAAGCTACCAGTGCTGCACTGTACTGACAGGATACGAGTCAGGTCTTTTACACTGCACTTACTTGTTCATTATTACAAATAATAATAATAATGCAAAATGACTGTGGAATAGAAGATATACTGTCTCTTTAGCATCACAAAAATTATAGACATGTAAGTAAGTGGTCGAGGATTCTTTCTTTCTGTCTAGGTCTTAACTCTGTTGCTCAAATCTCCTGAGGAAGAATGACCATGGCCACTGCAAATACACAACACTGACTACCCCCACCAACAAAAACCTTTGATTTTACTTCTGAGCTATACAAGCTGAGAGTAAATACTTTATACTGCAAAGATGTCTCTGTAGATGGCCATCCACCATGAAAGTGCTTCTCATGGTGGAATTGTTGGTCTCTGTAGATAATATTATAAAGAGTACAGTCTAGACCTGCTCTGTGTGGAAATTGTCATGAGATAACTTCTGTTATGACTTGGCTCTATAGAAATAAAACTGAATAGATGTTAAACATCAAGTAGGCACTTTTTGCATGAACTCAGTTGAGTAACAGATTTTGCTTGTGTGACTGTTTTTGTATTATTTCCTAACACATGTATGTTGTACATTTTTAAAGAAGTAGCTTTAGTGACCAAACTAGATTTCTCTCTAGTATAGCTTTGCAGTAGTTCAGTTTCTTCTAGTGTGAAATCGCTGGCAGCTTGCAAGCTCTGTTTAATCTGTAACACAAGGTTGGTTCTGGTCTCTTTGTACAGTGAAACAAGTCTTTGTAAAGCTATGGAGCCGCCCCCAAAATTACTAATAATATAAAACTAATAATTTTTTACACTTCAGACAGAGCCAGGCTAGCTGCTCCCACGTTTTCAGTCATTATGCTAAGCTAAGCTAGCAGTCTCCTGGCTGTAGCTTCATATTTAGTATACAGATATGAGACTGGTGTCAATTATCTTATCCAATTATCATTGTATCTACGAGGAAGCACATAAACTAAATTCATAAAATGTCAAGCTATTCCTTTAAACCTTTACAGTGAAATCAACTAGTCAGTGGTCTCTGTGGACAAACCGTGGAATGGAGACACTGTTTCTAAATGACATCAAACATCCATCCAACCGCTTATCCTCATCAGGGTCACGGTGGTGCTGGAGCCTATCCCAGCTGACTGGGCGAGAAGCGACACCCTGGACAAGTCGCCAGCTTAATACAAGGCACATAGAGACAAACAACACTCACATTCAGACCTACAGCCAATTTAGAGTCACCAATGAACCTGTAAGCTAATACTGGCTGATAAGATCGGTCACACTAAAATACTAGTTGGGCTCTGAACTGTTGGTAAAAGAATTAAAACACGTTGTCAGCCCAATAATGGTGAAGCTTGTCATTTAGACTGTGACAGGATTTGTGCCCTTTGAAGACTCACTTTCCAGCCAGGTTGTAAACTCTGCTGAAGAATATTTCACATGTAGACTCAACAACCTCTGACAGACCCTGAAAAGAAGAAGCACAGTTTTTATATTTCATTTATTTGATTTCTGAACCTCACCAACATTATTCAGACTCCTCCTCAGGTTTTATGAAGTTGGCGTGTTCCCTAGTTAAATGACACTAATCCATCCTCACAGCATGGACACATAAATCAGCCAATGTTCAGTCTTAAGCACACAGTCTGACTGCTGTTCACTGTTTTATCCCGTGGCTTCTCCTTGGCTCTTCTTCCTCCAGAACCTCAGGTTCTTCCTCAGGTCGCCTCTCCTCTCTCTGGGTCTCCTGCTCCGGTCTGCGGTGATGCTCAGACTCTGTGTCACCCACACCCTGCAGCTCCTTGGGCCCAGCGTTTAGGCGGAATAGAGTGGGGACCTGACCCAGGATGGGGTTGTTCTGCTGGAGGCCAGAGATCCACTGATTGAGGGTGGCTTGGTCGCCCTGGCTGGTCATACACATGGCAAAGACTGGACCCTCATCCACTGGACACAAGACACACAAGAGCTGCATTACACACTCAATATGAGATGTTCTATGCTTTTATTCTTGACCAAGTTGACCAATAACTGATAAGGTCTGCATTGATTTGGGTGCTGAAGTCCATGTAAAGTCAGAATAAATATGTCTTCTGAGTTTGTCAGACCAAAGAAGAAAGTGTTATTAACCACCCAGCCAAATTTGATTGATTAAAAATATCGACAAGTTTATGAAATTAGGTGTCAAAATCAGGTAAAAATGAAGTCAAGCAGCCATTTTGAAGCGACTGAAATGTGTCAGATGAGTTCAGAAAATGACATGACTAACTTTGAAACACTCTGAGCGAGATGAATTCATCTCTATCTCTCTGCTCAGGGTGGCCTCAGCATGTCATCGAGCCACCCTTTAAGGACCGCCCACAAAATCCTGGACTGAAAACTGGTGAAAAACCGTTTGAACCTCTAACTCCACATTTCAGTGATATATCATTCAAAGTCTTTTCACATGTTTTCAGCAACTATTTTCCAACATATTTCATGTATTTTGAAAGAATTGCCTTTACACAGAACTATCAAGAAACTTTGACAGCTTCAGTGTCAATATCTTACAGTCTTCCACGTCAAAGCTCTCCTCGTCCCCGAAGTCACGGTCCAAATCCAGGTCTAGCTGCAGAGGATAGTCTAAACACCTCTCAGGATCATAGGGCTCCTCTACCTGTGGGGGGACACACAGACACAGCAATGTGACCTTCAGAGCTCTGGGATACAGTTGAGCCAAAGTCTGTGTTTGATCAGGTAATAAAGGTAAAGCTAATTTTTTAATTTCAATGCTGCGAGCTGATCAAACAACAAAAAGTTCATGTGCTTTCTGTGTTAATGTCAATAAGAAACATTATTCTGTATCATTCTGATGTCTACAAAGACACAACAGTGACTCAGGAAGTCCTGGATCAATCAGAGCAGCTCATAAAGTTTGTTACAGCAACATATTTATATTATTAAGATATTAAGTAGAGCTGCAACAGTTAGTCGAGTAAAACTATTTTGATAATAGATTGAGTCTTTTTTTTTTTTTTTAAGATTTCAGCTTCTCAGATATGAATATGTTCTGCTTCCTTCAGTCCTCTGTGACAGGAAACTAGACATCTTTGGGTTGTGGACAAAACAAGACATCGGAGGACGTCACCTTGGGTTAGGGAAACATTTTTTCAACATGTTCGGACATTTTATGGACCAAATAACTTATGGATTAATCAAGAAAATGACCTACAGATTCATCAGTAATGAAAATAATTGTTGGTAGCAGCTCTGTTCTAAATACAAACTCATCTTCTTTGAGAAAAAACGAGGCTGGAGTAAAAAAAAACTAAAACTAACATGTAATAACTTATAATTAATAATAGCTAATAATCACAGAGGGTTTTCCCACCTTCTCTTCAGGTGGTAATGGGTCAGCTCTGAGGACGTAGTAGTGCACACAGGTCTTCCTCAGCCACAGAGGGAATGGGCCCTCCACGAACACAGGCCTGCTCGGGTTATGCTTGGCCAGGAGCTCCATCTGGCTGGGGCCCTGGATACCTGGTGTCAGCACAGGAAGGAAAGGAAACAAAGACTCAAGACTGGATATACAACATTTTTAAGAACGCAGTTTCCTGCTTTGTAACTGTTGATTGTCTTGTTTCCTTCTCAGGTCAGATTCAAATCATCGACTGCAGTCAAAGAAGAAAATATGTGAAATATTTCTGTGAAATTAGGAGCATACAAAAATGTACTGTTAATCCCAGACTTGTCAAAAGATTATTTCCCCTGAGGAATCCTGTAAAACACACAAAACAGTTTCCATACCTACTATATGTGGAAGTGTGAGCTGCTCTCCACTCTCTGTGATGTCTGTACAGGGCAGCTGAAAAAACACACACAAAAAGACAAAAACATAAAATAAAGAGCATGCAAGTTCATCCTCACGTTCAAGACAAAGTAGAGCAGAAGGTTTTTTCTAAAAAAGTTCTGCTGTTTGCTGTAATGAAATGTTTGAACTGTAGAGGGCCTAAGTGGAACTGTTTCATTAAACTTCAACAAAACCATAGATGTCAGTAACATCTGTCTTCATGACCTGATAACACACAAATGACTAAAAGCCCAGCCTACATGAACTTTATTTATTATGTGTGGTATGCATTTAAAAATCTGTGCAATATTATTGAGCATGAACGTTTATTCTCAGTTTGACCAAAAAGATTCAATAAAAAAAAAACCTGACTTTGACCAAGAGCATCTTGTGGTCAGATTGATTAGAAGCTCCAGGAAAGGGAAGTAAGTGGATCTTAATTAACTATCAAACTATGTAATATCAATTTGTACTCAATTCAAACGGTCAAACGGTCTTATCCAAGACTGTCACAGGTTTAAGACCAACAGCTTGACAGACTGATGATGCATTCCATTTGAGCTGTTCAGCTGGAATGTTGGAACCTCCACCTGAAGTCAGATTTCTGAAGAATTTCATCAACCCTGACCTCAAAATCCAAGATGGCTGCTCCACACATGCTATGCTGCGATCCATTGCAGGATGGAAGTTGGTCCGAGCGGGTATTCCTGACTTACATCTAAAAGTGAAACTCGGGCTGGATGAAAGCGGACATGGAATTCTGACTTGAGTGACTGTCCCATTGCACTTTTCCCTGGCAGAGGTTTTTTTTTTTTTTTTCAGTCTTTCAGTCTCAAATCAGTCTTAGTCTCAGTACTGTCAGATTCCTCTCTGTGGGAATGTGGCTACCATGTTTGTATGCGCAAAATACTGCTAATTCGTGGTTACCAAATGGTATTGCTACAAATATCTAACAATGGTTAGAGGTGTCCTTCTTGTTGTACTGGAACGTGATCTACTTGGATGTGATGTCACTCTAACCTCAGACTTCTGAGATAAATGAAACACAACATGAGAGCAGTCAAGAGGCATAAAAACTATAAAAACAGTTCAAATGAAAAAACTACAGCTCCCATGAAGCTGTTCATGATAGCAGTAGTTTTTGTGGATGGTAAAAATGAAGAGTTGTTGTTGTTTGGTTCTTTTTTTTTTTAAGTGACCAATTAAAGAGATCCTCAGTGCTAAGCTAGGCTAACTAAATAGTAAATAAGCTTCTTTCCCAAGTGTACGCTTGTACCTGATAGACGGTGACCGCAGCGTCCAGGTCATTAGCGATGCGGGTCAGACTGAAGCGAGCCAAGTCCACTGGGTCTTCAGGCAGCTGCTGTGGGATGGGGAACGGGTTTGTGTGTTTGAATCTGGGGAACCAGTACATGAGGCGCTGATACTTCCTCATGGGGTGGCTCTTCTCCCCAAAGATCTGGACCAGCAGGACTTTGGTCTCTACGTTGGGCATGATACCTGAAACACAAGCGTTTACATTTCTCAGACATCCTGAGAGTTTACAGCCAGATCCCTGCCCTTCCTGTCTGGACTAACTATCTTGAAATTCAAAAGCATTCCAGGAATCCCATGAGCAGACTGAACGCTGTAACAGACACCCACCATAGGTCTCCATCTGCTCCAGTAACTGCACTCCACACTCCTGCTGTCGGGGGTAGTGGTTGAACATTCGCTGGATAAAGTTTCTGGGCACAAACACCTCTTTGGGAAAAACATCCAGCAGCTTGTTGTAGACCACCAGGTCTCTCTCCACGCCGAACTCTGGCATCTTCTTCAGAGCGGCGTAGATAAACTCCACGTGACCCCGCCGCCTCACGTCCGCCTTTATGAAGACATCCACCACTTTGTTAAACGTGGCCTTGGTTCTGGACTCTTTGTCCACCCGCTCAAACAGGTCATCGTGGGCGACCAGAGACTTGTCCCTCTTCTTGTCGTCCTCATTGATGAACTCTGCGGGTACTGGTCGATTCTTGACACGTGCTGGGCTGCCGTGGAAACGCCTCAACACCTACAAGTGAAAACATGTTATTTACATGGAGCTTTGCACTTCAGAAACACAATGTACATTCTATCATCCTGCCTTTGTTCTAGCACCCAAAGATGTGAACCAGGGTGAAAGTTCACTGACGTGGGAGCACATCTGACTGCACTATTGAGTGCTACAGTCAAATCAGTGTGCGTCTTTAGGCAAAGATACCCAAATACAAAAACACACACATTAAAATATTTAAATATGTATACAGTCCCCTCAAAAAGTATTGGAACATGTGACAGGCGTGTTTTGTGTCCTATTACATTGATTATTCGAACAATAAATAGCGCTGAATGTCTACACTCAGTTTCAGATTTGGGTTTTGCCTGTACATTTATAGTTAGAGGTGTAACATAAAAACCAGAGAGCTGACTATGGGTGAAAAACAAGCAATTGTGAAGCTGAGAGAAGACGGACAGTCAATCAGAGCCATTGCACAAACATTGGCCATAGCCAGTACAACCATTTGGAATGTCCTGAAGAAGAAAGAAACCACTGGTGTACTGAGTAACAGACGTTAAACATGTAGACTGAAGAAAACGCAGCAGTGGACGACAGAAACATTGTGAGAGCTCTAAAGACCCTAAAACATGACATCATGATTGGGAGATCCTTCATCATGCAGCAAGATAATGACCCAAAACAACAAAGGAGTTCATCAGGGGGAAGAAGTGGAAGGTTTTAGACTGACCAAGTCAATCTCCAGACTTAAACCCTATAGAGCCCAGGTCACTAATAGGCAGACCGCGGTCCGGGTCCGGACCCAGAGCCGGAACCGACATATTAATGAGTTTTATTCAGATTGCATTTTGACCGGCGACTCTTTTTTCTACTGCTGCTCTATTGCTACTCAGCGAAAGGGACATCCTACCTGTCTCTGATTGGCCAGTACTCATTGCCTTTGTGGGTTGGAGTTGGTTGGGTTTAGGCATGAGGACTGAGATTGGTCAAGGTGAGGGCAAGATTGTCAGCCAATCACAGGGTAGGACGAGCCTTCAGTGAATAGAGCGGCAGTGACAGAGAGAAAAATATAAAGGAGTGAGGAGACAAGAGAGAGAAAAGAGGCCAAACTGTGAGTCAATGTGCCACGGTGTGTGCTAAACGGAGGAAGGTTTGACGCCAAGCCAGCCAATAACTTGTTATCATTATATGAAAGTACTTTTTATTTATAATTGTTGAGTTGAATGTCAGATTTACTTTGCTTTGACTTTTCTTATTTATTTGTTCTTATTTATTTGATGTATTATTTATTATTGTATGTAGCTCTCCAGAGTCCAGAGTGTCACTGAAAATAAATATTGTTGCCATGACGATGAATTATAGCTTTCTTTGTTTGATTTGAGTCGTTGACTTCACACATTGCAGATGTTGATACAATGACAATGCTGCTTCAATATATATAAAATAATTGTAATGTATAACTAAATTATAATGCAACTTAAACATGATGATGCTGCAGACCTGAACATGAGGAAATGTTCTCTATCCGGACCTCCTGAAATCAGAATTGACTACCCCTGATCCATAGAGCATGCATTTTACCTGCTAAAGAGGAGACTGAAGGGAGTAACCCCCCAAAACAAACAACAACTGAAAGAGTTAAAACCTGGAAAGGCATCACAAAAGAAGAATGTAAAAGTTTGGTGATGTCAATGAGTCACAGACTTGATGCAGTTATTGTAAGCAAGTGATTTGCAACTAAATATTAGGTTTTATTCACTTTAATCTACTTTAAGTCTATCTGTTCCAATACTGATCACATGAAAAATGGGTGGGTTCAAAGAAAAGGTGCTATCTTCTAAGCTGTGTTTCAGATCAAGATGTAAATACCTGGAAATAAAAGCTGAAATGTTGATCTCTTGTCTCATATTCATCTTTTGATGTCAAATCCAAATGTTTTCTGGAGGGACTGTATATTTTGAAAGAAGATTGACTTGAAATAGCTTTAACATTTTGGAATGTTTGATGCACCATTTCTCTAAATGTTTTATGTCAGCTTGATGAATGTGAAATGTGATCATTATTCATAATCTACACCCCAAAGAGTCACATCAGGTTACCTGTTGTGATCTGTAGGTACGTGTTCGTCACAGTCAAGTATTTCCCAGGAGTTCTGACAGAATCAGCAGACACAAACATGACACAGTGTGTGCCAGTAGATGTGAAACAATTAGAAAACATTGACCCGGCTGTCAGTGACATGTTATCAGAGTGCAGCTGTGCTGCCACGTTCCCTCGTGTGGCAGGAGGAAAAACACACGCAGCTTCACTTCGAGAGAAACTTCTGAATGTAGCAGTAAAAAAATGTAAAAGTTTAATTTGTCAAGGGAACTGTAGTCCTTGGTATGATGGACTACAAGTTCTATATAGACAGTGAAGAACATACAAACTTCACAATATGGACAAGATAGAGATGAATGCTATGTAAACATCAGGCTTCAGCCATCAAACAGAGGGCATGTTCAGTCTATTATAGATTATTTATGGCAAAACACTCATATCAAAATCTTCTTAGCAACTACTAAACCTAAACTATCATGTCGAAACACTTAACCCAATGTAATCTAAAAATCAAAACAAAAAAGGCAGCCATAATGTATAATATCACACTATACTTTGAAGAGAATATTAAAGAGGAACTCGACCGGTCTTACACATCAGTGTGTGTTTCCAGGTGTTGGAGAGTACTGCTGCGTGTGTGAAAAAGGTTTTAAAAAGTGTGTAGTGTCTCCAGAGAGAGAAGAGAGCTGTTCAGAGCAGAAGTTCTTACATGATGCCCATTCACCCCCCCCCCCATTGCATTTTCTTGTGATGGCTTTTCTACTAGCTGTGAGTAGCACTTTGGCTAAGTAATTATCTTCCTTTATCATCACATCAGTTATATTACCCAGATATAAAACTAAACATTTCTTGGGGACTACATACCCTAATACCTTAGTCAATACTGCATTCACTCTTTCCCAGATTGGCTCTATTTATTTTTGGGCAACTCCAGAAGATATGCATATGATTTGCATCTGTATGGCCACATTTCCTCCAGCATGTTTGCTGTCTTAAGAGCTGTTTACCTTTTATGTGAAACACATATGATTTTTCCAATTAAATTCACTCCAACTATATGAATTTGTGGATATATGTTATATAGTACCATTCCTCTTCTGAAGAGGCTCATTATTTTCAATGAAATCATTTATATATGATCTTTGCAGTGTGAAAAAGAAAAATGCAGGACAGAGAAGATATGAGGCATTTATTTTAGTTTTGTATGATGCACATATTGAGATATTCTGTTTTATTTTACATGAACACATAACTTAGACATTTGTTATAAAGCTTAAATTTGCTTTTTAAAAACAGAAAGATGATGATTGTAATGACGCTGGTCTTATTAAATATTTGAAGCAGAGTATGGATGCTGTGTGTGGAGGCTGATGTTTACCTGCTGCTGGGTGTTATGTAGCATGTGACTGGCATAGGCTGACTGGAGCAGAGCGCCATACTGGGCCGCAGACCTGGCTGACTGGCTCACTGGTCTGAGACGCTGCAGCTGGAGGAGGCAGCGGGCACACTTCATGGTAGAGCCGGTAGAGCCATCACATTGAACTTCAGGAAACAGAACTGCAGAGGAACAACGAACAGGACATTAACTACACTCAGAAATACTTAAAGGTCCGGTGTGTAGAATTTAGTTGCATCTAGTGTTGTAATCACTGCATTGCAATCTCCTCACATCGCCCTCACCTTCCTTGTGTAAAAGGAGAAACAACACTTTAAAGGCCCTGTCTAGATAGATAGATAGATAGATAGATAGATACTTTATTGTCCTTACAGGGAAATTCGTTGCCGCAGTCTGTACAGAGCCTCAAACATACATACATAGATACAAAGATACATAGAAACACCACAAAATAACCACAAGAATAGACTAGTTAAGAGCTGCTTTGTTGAGAGATGCAATGGCAGAAGGTACAAAACTCCTGCCATAGCGAGCACGTTTACAGGTCAGGGACCTGAATCTGCATCCAGATGGAAGCAGTATAAATGATGAGTTGAGGGGTTGGCTGGGGTCGTGTGCTATACTGAGTGCTCTACGTGCAATGGCTGTATTGTTGAGGTCAGAGCGGTGGGGGGAGGCAGTATTTAGTTTGTCTGTTCTGGGCTACTGTAGAAACACGGTGTTTCAACATGGCAGCCTCCATGAAAGAGGACCCGCTCCTACTGTAGATATAAAAGGATAATTTTTAATTAACAAAATCAAAAAGATTCTTATTTTCAGGTGATTATACATGCATGAAAACATAGTTATGGATATTATATTCCATGTTTGCCTTATTCTGAAAATAAAGGCCCCAAATCTGACACACTGGACCTTTAAGAACAGTATTATGTTTTAATTAAATAAATTCAATTATAAACCGACCCTGAGAGTGGCTCTGCTTTATTCATAAACGTTCTTCAGTCAACTTATATCACATAGAAATGTCCCAACAGACACGGAAACATTAAAGTGACACACTCTGTTTGACGTTTGGCACATACTGGGGACAAACTGTCAAGTCAGTGATTATGAAGAACTGACATTGTGTAATGCATGCCTTGTATATATATTAGACACATATAAGCTATATATTTCTGACTCAGTACTCACCGTTGATGCTGTGGATCGCACGCAGACATCAGTCTCCTTCAGACATCACTGCAGCGGACGCCTCCATGTTGAAGCCGGCTCAACATCCTGGTTCTACACACATTAGCTTCCCCCGAACAACAGAAACATTAGTGGGTATAGTTTCTTTCCACCAAGCCTTCATCTGTTCACTAAATATAATTTTCGGCTATTAAATTGTTCTGTATATTCCTCTAAAATTAACTCTGTCGTAAAGATACTTTGGCGCCTGTTTTTGCAATAGATATTAAGATGTTGTGGGGGAAATGAGGAGCAAAGCGCGCTAAGCTGTTTCAAATTAACACATTTAAACAAATAAAAGCTAAATAAAATATAAAATGTATTTTTAACCTCGCGCTCAGTCCCGTTTTGGGTCGTAACCGATAATTAAGATGCGCGTGCACTACATCGTCGTGTCGCGTGGTGGTGACAAATACCTTCCAGTCGGTCTCGTGCGGGTGTCCTGTCTTTGATCTGACAGGCGCGAGGTGGATCCTGAAAAAGTGGCGTTGCAAGTTTCACACTTCATTATCCCGCCACACTGAATCTAGACACTGCGTCACAGCGGCTGGAGACACTGAGTGTCGTAGCTAAGATGTAACTTTGCTGGAACCTTCGACATTCATAAAGCATCTCTGCGTGGTGCCTTCCCCGCGAATATTGTCAAGGTAGCTACAATGAGGTACATGACTTCCGGAGGACGCTTTTAATCTCTCAATTCGCGAAGTGTTTGTTTTTTATTTCGTTATTTTATTTAATTTTATTCACGTTACTATAGAAATGTCACCTTATTTTGTAATTTCCACACCATTTAAGTATGTATTTGTAATCCTTTATATTGTTTGATAAATCTGTATTTACAGGAAAACTGTTGACGTTTCCGGTCTTCTTGTTGCTAAACCTGCAGTTTGACAGTGTCGAGTGTGTGACTTCTGACGCTCCTCTCTCTCACAGCATGGAAAACACACCTCAGTCCAGGCATTACCCATAGAAAACCTTCACACAACCTCAACTCCACAGTATGGACTCCTCTACAAACAGTTTGGGTGAGTAAAGCAGCTAAAAAAAACATCTCTTGTTTACATGTGTGCTGATTCTTACTGACAACATTAGCCGTTATGGAAAGTTGACTGTGTGTGTTCGGATATGCCTCTCACATCGTTATGGAGGGAACATTTTTCTCAAACTACATTAAAAATGTGCCAATAATTGTTGTTTTGCTTTTAGCCGGACAGCATGACTTAGAACGGCCAGCTTGTGAAGTGTTTAGCTCGGATCGGCACACATCTGGACACGTTTAATAAGACAGCTTTACTGTGATTGAATAAAGTTGTTCAGTTTGGCAGCCGCGTTCTTTGGTATATTTTGATGGAAGATGAAAAAGGAAAAAACAGGCGGGAGACTACAAAATGTGGATATTTTAAGGAAGTCTGGTGTGTTTGAGGCGCTTCCACTCCACCTAAATAAAGATGTCTCCTAAAGATTTGACATTGTCTTCAGGTTAACACAACTTAATATTTGTCGTTAAGCAACGCCCTGTAACTTCTCATTTTTCAGATAGTGGAGGCATTTCATTTTTTAACCGTGGCGTTGCAAAATGACAGCCGCACTTGTGTAAGTGTGTGTAGGTGTGTATCCTGAAGTGTCGGTGAACAGCTGCTCGGTACATTTTCTGCTCAAAGCTGGTTTCGCTTTGAGCGCGTGATGGTTCAAAGTTAGCCTTCCACAGCTGACTTCATTCTGCTCACACCAAATCTGAGGAGCTCTGAGCTGTCTCCTCTGTTTGTTGAGTTTGTTTACTTCATGAAAAGTTTGTTCAAATGAAAGTTTTTGTAAATGAAGTTTGCTGTTGAGAGCCACACTGACAGATCACCAGCAGAGCTGTGAGGAGATCAAAGAAACCTGGTTAAAAATACAAATAAATCATATGGTATACGTCCTGTTTGTATATGCATATGATAATTATGCATAATGAATATGCTCTTTGAACAGACTGTCCATGTTTGTGCACAGGCAGTTGACTAACACAGATCTTGCTCTCCAAGTCGAGCTGACTTTTTGCATGAGTGTTTCAACCCTCCTCATGCTCCAAGACCGACTGTTTAACACTGTTGCACAATGCTGCTGCTGTTGTTGCACATCTGCAGGCCTCGCTGTCCCACCTTGTGTGCTGATGTTGTGTTTACTTGTCTTGTAAAATGGTGGGGCGGCAAGGCACTGGGGAACAGTAAATATCACATCGCGCTGCCAGCATCTGTGGGCAAGGCTGCTGTGGCTCAGTGCCGGAGGGAACTAGAAGTGTAGAATACAGTGAGCGGGCCGCCACTCTTCTCAATGAAGCTCTCTGTCTTTAATGGTAATTATCTTGTAGTGATGCTTCATAATGAAGGTGATTTAATCATTCCGACAGGCTCATGTGGTGTGTACTGATACTGTGCAGCAGTGTCAGACATCCGCTCCTGTTTGTGTCTCACTGTCAGCTGACTGACTTGCACCATATCATGGGTCAGATGATATGAACAACTCACTGTTGATAACAAGCAGACACAAATATCCAATATTTTTATCCACCCACGCCCAGTATGATGTGCAGTTTGTTAAGAGTCTTCTACAGTTACAGAGGCAAACGTATCATATAAGTTATCTTTAAAACAAAAGCATTTATGTGACTATGACTAAACATAGCTAAAATATATGTAAATATATGCACTATTGATTGATTGATTGAAAATTTGATTTTTGTAAAAGCCAATAAAAAATAAAGAAATAAAGAAAAGGAAAAGAAATATAGAAAGAAAAAAAGAGAATGAAAACAGGTCAAACCTGTACTCGCACCAACTCAATTTTTTAAGTTCTCTTAACCATTGCAAATTAAATTAAATCGTACATATTCAAAAAGGGAGTAGGAAGAAGTATACACTTATATATTTATACCCCGTCTCCTCTACTTATTAAATTATTATTACTGTTATTTCTGATATATTATGATTTATAGATCTATAGATTCTCTATACATATACATAATTTCACATTTTCATATATTCATACCCATACATACATACATGCATACATGCATACATGCATACATACATGCATACATGCATACATGCATACATACATACATACATGCATACATGCATACATGCATGCATACATGCATACATGCATGCATGCATGCTCTCCACGTCAACTAATGTCTCATTTAGCTAGGTTTAAATTACAGACAGCTTGGATCATTCATTCAACTACCATCACTAAATATCTGAAATGATATCAGCTGATATTGGTGCATTTCTAGTTGCAGTGCAGATTTAATGTTGGTGTTAATTTGGTGCATGTGTGACTCAAACCACATCATCGGGTCTCTGGTGGTCTGTAATGGACATAAACACAGTGAGAACATTAGTCTTGAGTGAGATACTGAACCCCAAACTTGTTCCACTGGCTGTGACGTCGGTGTGTGAAGTGTTGTAAAAGCTGGGAGGTGTCAGCAGTCATCCTCTCTTTACTTGCAGAAAACTGTGACAGACTGTGGCCTCTGATGATCTGTTTATGTTGGTGTTTTTGTGGTATTTGCTTCTGTATTTATTGCATGCTTCCTGTTTGTAAGCAAATAAACAGGAAGCTAAAGTGCATCACTTCCTGTAAGCAGAGAGATTTTTATTCCCAGAGAAGAGCTACCTGACTACTGAAGCCATGTCTCAGCTGTAGACTAATATGTATGCACTCACTTCACTGATGCAGTATTCTTACTGTGCAGTTTAAAGCGTGTAGTGTTTTCACACTCACATCAAATGACAAAATGTTTAAGATGTCAGCATGCACATTCAGAGCTCTTGATTCAGACACGTGGTGTTGATTTAGCTGCTCACAGCTGATTTCAAACTAAAACAAACTGTGGTGATGAACAGACACCGCTCAGAAAATAAAAAACACAAGTGAATTATTGCCAGACACATTTTTGCTCTACAGAAATAACAAAACCTCAAAAGTCTTCAAGAATTCCTTTCATACAACAATGGCTAATGAGTGTGCACGAGAGCGCTGTCCCAGTTCGATAAAGCATACTTCACATTATGTTCTAATATAGTAATCATCAGAGCACAGTGTTTCTGCAGCTAATATACAAGACAGAAGTGTATGATTTATGGTTAAATGATGCTCTGTATGTGCCAAATGTCAGTCACACTGTAACTTTGGAAACTTCACTGAGTAAGCTCAATGTTACTCTGAATATTTCATTTAATATTTAGATTGTTTTTATGTCTGAGCATCATCTGTAACTCATCAGAGTGTTTTGCAGCTTGTCTGTTTCATCAGTTCACTCACAGATCCAGTGGGTTTAGTGTGCATGCTGACTTTTCTGAGCACACCTCAAGAATCATTTCAGTGTATTCCAACTTTAATTACAGCCCATTTTATTGTCAGACTCACTCTTGCTTGACCTCAGATATTAACTCAGTGTAAAATGTCACCACAGCTGATATAAATGATAACTAAGACAGAATTAGAACAGAATTATCCTCTAATGTCGTCCTTTTCTCGTCGTGAATAATCTGGGACACAGTGCCAGTTGTGCAGAGATCAGCAGGAAGTTGCATCAGCAGATGGCAGCTATTTCAGCATTTTTCCCAGAATGTTGTAATGCTGCTTCTTTTCAGAAGAGCAGGCATGCTGTTTTGCTGGAGTCTGGAGGTAGACGCTTGCTGAGGGCTGGGTGTTTTCTTGGTATTGACCAAAATGTGTCTGTAGTATCAAACACTGACGAGTACAGAAGCTGGCATCACATGTGCGGTCAGATTCATACTTGTGCTTTGTTATTTCAAGTTGATAGTTGCTGATTTCAAGAAGAAAATGTGCAAATTTTATTGACAGTTAATGTTTTTTGACTTGAAAAAGGAACCTTGTATAAAAACATCTTTATGTTCCTCAAAGTTAGGTATTGACCCCAGTATAGTTCAGGAATTAGTAGTGAAAGTCAGGTATTGTATCAGCACTCGTACCCAACCCTCGTCTCTTTGTCTGAAATTCCTTTTGAACTCCAAGAAAGAACAAAAACAACTCATCGTGGATTTCAGCTGCATCCCTGAAGAGAAATGGTTCAATCTCTGGTTATTAAATCAGCATCATCGCTCCTCACTCAGTGAGATCATCGCTGCAGAGATTTATGTTCCATCAGCGATCAACAGACGAGCTTACTGTTTTGTTATTCGAGCGCAGAGCAAGCACGGTCTTGCATAATGTTTGTGCCTGCTCCGGCCTGATATGACAGTCAAATGTGTGACAGCATGTTGAGCCGTGAGCTCCATGTGCCATCTCCTCTGGCTTTCTGACAGGTACTTTTATCTTCTAAGACACAAGTACATTTAGCAGGGTAACCACATAGTCTGACTTTGAATCTGAAGAATCTAAACGGAGAAGCTTGACTGCTGAATGTTTGGTGCAGCTGAAATGAGACGTGACATAGAAATCAAAGTGTTTTACTGAAAGGCATTGTCCCATTCTCCACAGCTAGATGAACCTGTTTGGAGGCCCCGGGGCAAAATATTCTAGTCGTCCCCCGCACCATCTACTTATTACCTATATTGAGGAAAATGCACGAGCACTCAGATAAAACATAGACTGTGACACAGGGCTAATGCTAAACTAAGACATCTGTCAGTTTAGCTAAATTTACAGAAACCTTCTGGAAACTTTCCATGGGAAGGTAAGCTGGGGAATTTTGGAAATATTCCAAATCGGAAACTCCATCGGAGTTATGGAAATTTATGCGAACTGTAAATTGGGGGTAATTTAAACAAAGTGTATCATATCCAAACATAAATCTAAACATTTTGTTTTGTCATAAGCAGACATACAAAATAAAACAATAAAAAAACATTTCAACAGATTTATTTGTAAGTAGAACTTTATCAAGTTTGAATGATTTTATTGAACAATATTATGTAGTCCACCAGCTCAAATGTGTGTCTTCAATAGTCTCTGTGTGCTCTGGGCTCTAAAGTGTGGTCCAGGTACAGAAATCACCTGTGCAGGTAGGGGGCGTGGCCTCAATAGCCCTGCAGTAAACAGTGTGCTATGTGCATGTGATTGAGGAATAGCAGATCAAGTGTACCTGCATGAAATCTGGTTGTTTTAGTCAAGATTTTGCATTTTTAAGGAGCTCATTGAGTCAAATACTGAAGGTCCTGGTCCTTGTTCAAAAAAATGTCACGTTTATAAGCTTGAATTCTTGATATGATGTGATTGTAAATGTATCTGCTAACTCCTGGAATGAGTATGACGCAGTCTGCCAGAGAGAAGACAGCAGTGTTGCAGCAATGAAGCTTCTTTCCTCAGAAACTTTGACGAGTTCAGACACAGAGCCCTTCAACCGACAGCCCAGTTTAATTTTAGTCTGTCATCAAGTTACTCATAGAATGAACGTTAATTGGTGACAGCCGATATGAGCTGCTGTCGGTGATGTTTGTCGTTTTTACCGGTGAAAGTGACAGTCAGCACCGGCTAAAAATGAGAAGTTGCTAGCTGAATGTTTTATACACCGCTCTTTGCTAATTATAAACAGTGTCGGAGCTCAGCGGATCTGTGTATTCTGCCAACCTCTGTCAGAACAGAGTCCAATCATTTTTCACATTCACACACTCTAATTTTCACTTGCGTGGCCGGTGAAATGTTGGCACTGCAGAGCACTGCAGCGATGCACCCTCAGCAGGCAGAGGTGACAAACCACAGCAGCGTTCAGGATCAGTTTTAGGTTTTATTTTAGTCGATACAGATCCTTTAAAAATGCCTGGATTGACCCCTGTAACCCCTAATCCACCTAGCCAGCCACGATCCATGACCTGCAGGACGAGAGAGCAGAAAAACTCTGGGCAAGAAGCTAAGTTAGTAAAATGTATTAATGGGATATGAATACGTACAAATGAAGAGAAGAGCTCATGCAGTGCATCATGAGAAGTCCCAGCCTAGGCCTATAGCAGCATAACTAAGGGGTGGTCCAGGACTCACCAGAGCCAGCAATGCAACTGTACACATCAACAGTAACAAGACAAAAAGAATAAAATTCCTAACTAAAGTAGTCAACTGATCTATCTGCTTTAAAAATCACGTGTTCCTTTTTGTAACCATTAAGCAACCGTTGAACTGATGAATCATCCCATTCATCTTAATTATTTGTCATCACAATCTGAACTATATACCATAATTTTCGGACTATAAGCCGCTACTTTTTTCACACGCTTTGAACCCTGCGGCCTATACAACGGTGCGGCTAATTTATTATTTTTACTGCCACCGGGGGGCACTCTCTAGCAGTAAACGCAAAAGTGAGACAGACGTGGGGAAAGATTATGCGACGAAGAAGACACTAGTTTTGATTTTGATTTTGAACTTCATGCACATCATGCACACACCCTCATCATGGAAAACACACGAAGAAATGCATATGATGCAGCTTTTAAGTTAAAGGCAATCGATCTGGCCGTCAAAGAAGGAAATAGAGCTACTGCACGTAATCTTTGCATCAATGAATCGATGGTGCGACGTTGGAGGCGGCAGCCTCCGTGTTGGTGCTGTGTTGATGCCGTGTTGATGGCGTGTTGGTGCCTTACTGCCGATTTTCAGGCACAGTTTGTCTTAAATTAAAACTAAAAAAAAATTTTCCGTGTACGGTCTTTCTGTGTAAATATCTCATGTTACAACATGAAAACCTGCGGCTTATATTCAAGTGTGGCCTATATATGTACAAAATTTATTTTCTTTTTAAATTTAGCTGGTGCGGCTTATATTCAGGTGCGCTCAATAGTCCGAAAATTACGGTAACACTGATTTGTGTTAATCAGGTGTTCAGGTAATAACCCATTTTCAGAATGTTCTCCATTTTTTCTTTGACATTTTACAAAGTGTTTGTTATGAGTATGATCACTGACCAACCATTTACATTTACATTTAGTCATTTAGCTGACGCTTTTATCCAAAGCGACTTACAGTGAAGGGAAACAGTCATGGTACAGTGTGATAAGAAAGTGTTAGTGCAGCAGTAAGTGCTGTGACAATTCATAAAGGTGTAGATTTATCATGTCCAGTTGTTGGTAGTGTTGGAGAGGAGGTCCTCTCTGAAGAGCTGGAGGTCTTCAGGAGGTTTTTAAAGGTAGAGAGGGACGCCTCTGATCTGGTAGGAACTGCTAGGACGTTCCACCAACGGGGAACAACAGACGAGAAGAGTCTGGATTGCCTTGAGTGAACAGGTGGCAGAGTCAGGCGTCGTTCATTAGAGGAATGCAACGGTCGTGAGGTAACATACTGTAAGCCTGTATAAGGGTGCTCAAGTAGGTAGGTGCAGAACCAAAGACTACTTTGTAGTCAGTATTAGTGATTTGAATATAATGCTGGCTGCAACAGGTAGCCAGTGGAGCTCGATGAGGAGCGGGGTGACATGTGACCTTCTGGGTTGGTTGTAGACCAGGTGCGCCGCCGCATTCTGGATCATCTGAAGAGGTTTCACAGTGCAGGCTGGAGGGCGTTACAGTAATCTAGTCTTGAGATGACCACAGCTTGTGTCAGGAGTTGAGTAGCATGTTGAGTTAGGTAAGGCCTGATTTTTATGATGTTATAAAGTGCAAAGCGGCGTGACCGGGCAACTGAGGCGACATGATCATTGAGTGTGCCTGCAAGGCGCACTATATACTATTCCACATACTTATTATTCTTACGTATGCCAGGAATTTCGGCACGCTACTCCTCCCGCAGTTTTGGTCGCACATAGGCTATATAAAAAAGGTATCAAAACCTGTGGCTTGGCCGGGCGATGTGGGCTATGACTTTTCTAAGCGTTTCGCCAAACGGTTTGCCTACAAATCACCAAAAACCACAGCAAAAAAATGAATGGGTGTGTATTGGTAGAATGTTCGAGAGCTAGAGTGCATGACATCATTGCTAGAGTGGAGAGGGAGAGAAAAAACTGTCGAAAAATAAATTTGGAAACTGCTTTTGAGGCCACAAATGTTTCTCTACAGAAATAATTCATAGATAAAAACGTAGGAAAATTTGTCTTTTTACTCCTATTAATCTGCTGAAGCTGTCAGATGTATAGTTTGGACGTGGGACACACAGACGCGCCAGCAAAACCCCCTCACAGCCCCATCTACTCCCATGTAAATTGCAGAGGAGAAATTTCCAAAAGGAGCAGGGAGCACCTGTTCTTTTCCAAACTCCCAACGTTACAGTTTTTAACATTCACCACTGAAACTCGGCACGGAAACGGTTGACAAGATGAGGATGCTCATGGTCATTTCGGCTCTACGGTTTGGCATTTGTGGCCAGTGGTTCGAGGGGGTTCATTTGAGATTTCCTGTCTCTCTCAGGAGTCAGAGGGAGAGAGAGAGAGAGAGAGAGAGCGTGCACGAGCACCTGGGCCTAATTACTCTGACCTGCAGCTGACCCTGGTTGCTTGGCAACCTCAAGCCTGCCTTTGACTAACTTTATTGAAGTCTCTGTGCTCAATAATAATGTATGGGCGCGACGGGGCCAGAGTCAGGCACACTCAACATTTATTTAGAAATGTTCTAGTTTATTATAGTATGCCTGTCAGCAGCTGATCCACAGTAGTTGTTTTTAACAGTTTTTAATTCTTTAATTCTTTCTAACTGCATTAATCATTTTATCGCTCACTCCCGATGCAGAACAACCTGCTTTAACACTGTTATATTATAACCTCATGTAGTCGTCATGGCGAACGTGTTAACTAATACAACACAGAGCAACATTAGCATGCACTGGAGGCATTTTTGTGTTCACCAGTATTCACTCTCTTTTAGCTCTGTTTTTGGTCTCCACCAGCTCTTGAGTGAAATATCTGGCTCTTTAGCAGCTGATAGACCTTTTTCACAGCAGCCATTTTGACATGAATTAGTAAGGATAAGGGTTAAGGTTCCATTCCAATCAGGTCAAACCAGTCAGGGTGCTGCTGTGGTGCACGTCGGCTCACTGGAAAGTCTCTGCTGCACTAAATGGAACGGAAACTGAATTAGTATCATTGGAAACACCTGCTGACCCTACTGTTTTATGCCAAAATGGCTGCTGGGAAAAAAGGTCTATATGTTCACCAGCTAGTCTTTCTGTTTTTTACTGAGCAGGTTAAGTACAGCGAGTTAAAAACTGCTCCTGCTGCTGGAAACAGCGCTGAAGATGGCGGAGCTGTGGGCTGGAGAACCAAAACAGTGAGCTAAAAGAAGAGCTGCACAGTCTCAGCGTGTTTGTCTACCAGTAACACCTTCACATTAGTCTGAGTCATTTGATCTGTCATTAATTAATCTGAATTAGTGCAGCTCAAAGTGACGGATTGACAGTGGAGGTCTATGCTCAATGTTTCCTGATGCGTATGAGCTCTGCTGTTGCACAATTGAGCCATGCAAACACCGTGCACTCACACTTTTTTACGCAGCGGGGGAAGAGAAAGTGTTTCTCAGAGATGATGCTGATCTCTGTTTCACTTCTCAGATGGTACCTCAGACACTCGTGCAGGGGCGTACAGGATGTCGAGCGGTGGCGAAACATCAAAAAAAAGCAGTGAGCGGTGTGCTTTGGGACAAATGGCGTCTGTAGGTGGTTGAGGTCATTAAGCAACACCCTTAGATGAGACTTAGAGAGAATGAGTGGGTGGAGACTGAGAATACGCTGCATGTGACTGTCAACCAACTGCTGCAGGAGATATGTTTGTTTTTGAAGGCTGAGGCTGATATTTAGCTCACATTACAGGCACATAAAAGAAGTATCTTCATTTTTTTGGGCAACATTTGTAAAGAGGCCAGTAACCCAGATTATAAACAGACTTACTGTAGATATAAAGTAAAACGAGAGCACATGCTAGGCTAATTATATCTGCTACTTCCACTCTGCTCCTGGCTCTAATCAAGCTGGATAAAAAGGGAAGTTTTTGTAAACTCGTACTTCAACCAGTTGGACAAGAAACACTGTAGCTGTGTGCAGAGACTCAACAAAAGACTCTGATCAGTCCAAAAGTCTGTGGCTGTGCAGCTGTCAGGCAGCCAACCTCCCACAAGACCTGGAATGACCCGAGCCTTTCAGAAAAAGTGAAAATCAAAAAGAGGATTTGTAGTCCCAGCTTTGGGATCAAATTCTCCTGCCTCTTCTCTTTTTTTAAAGGGTCATTGGATACTTGTGGCTTTTATCGGAATACCACCAAACTCTCTGAGGTCTTGCATTCACTTGTTGGAGGCGTGATTCAGCAGCGAAATATGTTTTCTGGTGAATTGATCCGATTTCGTTTTCTTTCATAACCTGAATCATAAATTCATAATTTGTCCCAAAGCTCCACTTGAACTAGCCTGGTTTATTTCACTGGACTAAAATCACCTCAGGGTCTTTATTTGTATCTTTCACTCATATATTTGGATAACTGATTGAATGAAGCGACGATTGGATAATCAGATATAAAATAACTGTTTTTGATTATATTAAACAACTTTTTGAAATTTTTAAGTAATTATTCAATCACATGGATAAAAAAACAGTATGATTAAAAAAAGTCTACTCCTTTTGTTTGACTCGGAAGTCATTTAAAGGACGACGCTCAGTATTGCTTCCAGTGTTGCCCAGTGGCCACTTGTGGTACTGCAGCGGAAAAAAATTCTTCTCCCAAAAAGATTACTTCCATTATAAATGAGGCATCTGTAAAACTGTTAATAGGACAACTTTAACTGCTAACAAGGTCAATTATGACTGTCTGTTATATATTTTTGATCTATGGAGATATATTTATATTTCTAAAACTTCCTCAAGCAGTGAAAAGCTTTTTAAAATACTGTGTGGAAGAAAACACCGTAGATGTACAGTAAAACAGGCTCATTCTTTTATTTTCATATTATTAATATAAACATTTATGAATATTATATTCAATGTCTGCCACTTTCTGCCATTAGATCTCTTTTAAATGATTTACACATTTATTCATAAGTCCAGACTTTAAGTCGATTTAACTGACAGTTATACAAAATGAGGCTTCCACAGTATCACTTTTCCTGACTTACTGTTGGATCCTCAACAAAAAGTACTACTTTATTTTGAAACTGATAACAAAAAGTGACAGCATTTGAGATCTTAAGATTTTAAAGACCAAGACTTTCCAAACATTACGCGTTCATAAGAGCCAAGAAGACAAAATCAGAGTCGTCTGCCATGTTTGATATGCATGCGTGCATCATTTCCTGTCAGTTCTCTTGGCAGGAATGTTGGACGCTGCCTTCCGTGGAAACCAGCATGCAGAGAAGCATTCAGAGGACTTTGACTGGCAGCCAGAAATGCCAAAAGTGTCACACAATGTGCATTTTTCATGGTTTCACCATGTTAATATAGTGTTATCTGATGAATTCTGAATATTAAGAATTCCAGTGCAGTTGCAGTGAATTTAATGTGGATCGAATTCCTGCTTTCTCCTGAGCCGTTGCCAAACAGCTATGAGTCACCCCGCAGTCCTGGCTTGTAACTGAAAAAATGAAAACAAGAAAAGCAGACGCTCAAAGCAGAGCGGGAAAGCAATCATGCGTGCAGATGTGTGTGTGTGTGTGTGTGTGTGTGTCTGTGTCTGTGTCTGTGTGTGTAGATGCTGCACCATATGAAATGGGAACTGCTAAGTTGTCTGCTAATGTGTGTATATATTGTGGTTAGACCTTTACAACAGTTTGCATATACTGTATACTATATTAGAGCAGTCAACCTGATGTTATTGATTTGATTTGAACTGTTGGACTGTTTTTGGACTACTCTTATCTGAATTCATCATCTTTTAGCTGATGCCATTAGCATGGGTTTGTGATTGTATTTGACAGCTTTCATTTTGAATGGATTAATAGTATGACCGTTTCCTTTGGTTGGCATGGTTATCCTCAGGTTTGTTATTAATCATATGACTCCCTTGACTATGGTGTATCTCCTGTGTGCCTCCTCAAATTGCAACCACACATGGCGTTGACGGTCACACCACACAAGAACTCTGATTATCTAGTAGAGTTTGTTGAGAGTGCAACATTAAAGAAGGTAAAGACTGATGCCAAATCGTCAGGATGTTGTTTGTTCCGTGCCACTGAGCCAGCAGTGGTTATCTTAGATCTGCATTCTGCACGTACATGATACCAAAGAGTGAAATTTTCCACAGAAGAGGCAACGTGAATGAATGGAATCTTGATAGTAGAAGTAGACTAGCCTAGCATGAGGATGAAAATCTGTTCATACAAATGTTTTACAGATTACAGACATCAAAATAAAGTGTGTGTTGGCTTTGAGATGGATGAAAGTTTGTAACTCTTTATCTGGTGCACTGATTTTGATCTTGTGCCTTAAAATTAAAATGTCAGCTCACTAGTCTTCGAAGACAGTGCAGGTTAACAGTAGGTCATATGTAATCCATCCCAGATAGCATGGCAATATTGATTCAATGTTGAAATTCCATCAGAATCATCGTTTTTTTGTTGAGGTTGAATATACAAGGCTAGATAACATTGAATCAATGCTGATAATTCTTTGCTTTTTCAGTGTTGAAAAGAAAATCATTGATTCAGTGTCGATTCAGTGTTGATTCTATGTTGGTCTGCTGTCTGGGGATTGGTTTAATTAATGTGTTTTCAATGTTGGTTCAATGATAAAACCGATTGATTTCATGTTTGTCTTGATCTATTTTTCATCATTGAGATAACTTTATTTCAGGGTGCAAACTTGATGAAAAATCAATGTTATATTTCAATGTTGATTAACGTTGATTCAACATTGATTCAATGCTATCTGGGATTGTACTGACATAAATATTTAGGTCAGGGTGCTTAGGTGTCATTAGACTTCTAGCAGCACTCTACAACACAGACTGAAGTCAGTCTAAAGTCATATTTATAGTCCACTGTATATTAACAGGACTGTCACTCACTGTGACTGTCCTAACATGCACTTTGACAGAAAAAGCACAGACGATGAGCCATCCTCGATAGTAAAGAAACACTTCAACATTCTATTTAGATATTTGGATATTGGAGTGTTGGCCCACGTTTAGCTTCTACATTACCACTGCCACTAGCAGTAAAACCAGACAATAAAACACTCCATTCATGTAGTCCATGTATAAAACCAGCCTACTAAGTACAGGATCCCACTGCCAAAAACAGATCCTGTGAAGAAGCTCTTTTACAGCAGCAGTGGGTGTGGTGCCACCAAACTGCCAGTCACGGCCTCCACCTAAATACAACATGGACTCTTTTTAAAAGAAAGTTTCTCCCAAGATAGACTGCACAGAAACACATGAGAGAAATGTGTCTGAGCTGCTGCGTGTTGACTAAAATATCAAAGTGCTTTGAAACCTCACTTGTATCCTTGAAGGCCTGTATTTATTGGCTGTTTGGTATTTATATGTGTGAGCAGGAGCTGCAGATGAACCCAAGCTGGTCAGGGACGGTTAATAGTTTTTTTCCCTGAGGGCAAATTCAGCAGTAAACAGTGCCTTTGGAGGAAACTCCAACTTCCTGTGGTGTACCTTCCTGAACAGATGTCACCAGACTAGACAGTGTGATGTTGCATCCACATATTTATGAGTGTAATGATAGAAAATATTCCAGTTATGTTGCATGTGACTCTCAGCTTTATATGTCTAAAGCTGACCACTCGATGCACTCAATCACACACTGATGACAGAGAAATGAACTAACACACCATTTGGGGTTGAGTATCTTGCTTCAACATGCATAGTGGAGGAGCTAGGGATCAAAACACAGACTTTCTGATTAGGGAATGAGCTCCTCTACCTCTGAGCCATGTGTCAGTCTAAAACTGGAAGAGCCTGGACTTCTTGATAAATATGTTATTAATGGACTGACATCATACATCATGTTTCCCCTAGAACTGTTTTCAGGTGCTCCAAAAAAAACTCATTATTTATGTCTTGGTTAGTATCCTTGTGCATCCTTCCTTGGTTCCTGCCTGCATGTGTACACATCAAACTGTGAGACTCCAGTGTACAGTATTTCCTATCATTTATCAGGATGGAAGGGCAGATAGTAGCTTCATGGGGGTGTGTGTTTATGTGTGGTGTTATGACATGCATGTGTGTATAATGAAGCTACAGTTCATGAGAACCTCACAGCTCAAGACAAGGTACACAGATATTTCAGTGTTTCCCCTAGAAATTTTTTGAGCAGCGGTGCTGCTATGTCCGTGTCCATGAGAATACAACATCGACCCGTATTCATTCGAGTGAGAATAGTTTCAATTAAAAAATAAATAAATAAATATATATATATCCATTGATGCTCACAGGTATGCAAGTGGCCAGATGCTCTCCCTGTAGTCTGTTCTCAGGTTAGTCTTATAGAAATACAACAAATACAAATCATGAGGGTGAGGCCAGAAATCAATTAATAATGAATTTTAAGATTAACTATATTCAGTGTGGAAAACTCTCTAGGTCCTGCTCCTCTCTTTGCATCTCTCCTCACTCCTCTCTCTGCTCCCTTCCTTGCTCCTCTGGACTCACACAGGTAGTGATGACAAGCAGCTAATTAATGTAGCTAGCGCTACTTAGCAGCTAGAAAACGTACTGTTAACGTTAGCTTGAGAGGCTGTAGCATTTATTAACTGACAAACTACATTTTCTGCTAATCTCTCTCTCTGCTGTTGTTGCTCCGTTCACTTTTACCACTTCACTGTCACTTTCTCTGCTCGCTCACTTGTTGCACACTGCCATAAGGAGCTACGCTACTCTACGTTACGCTAACGTTACGCTACCTACGCTACTCACTACTCTAACGTGTATAAACTTGAACGTTAACTTACGTAGATGTCCTGTGAAGAATGAGAAGAGGGTCCGACATGATTTGCTGCGCTAGTTAAGGACTCAAAACAAGTCCAAAATAACGTTGTGTGTTGTTGCGCTCACACAGTGCAAGTAAAAATCATTAGTGGCGCATTGATATTAATGATCTTGTGAAATTTCAGCAGCGGCGCTCATAATCTAGCAGCGGCGCTGTGCTGCTACTGAATGAATATAGGGGAAACACTGTATTTCATCTGATAATCCACAACTGTCCAATATTTTAGGAAATACATTTCTTTACATTGTTTTAAGGAGTCGGATGAAAAGATTTGTCTCACTGTCATGTCTGTGTGTATTGACAGAACTGAAGTCAGGATGTGATTAGCTTAGCTTAGCATAAAGACTGGAAGCAAAGGGAAACGGCTAGCCTGGCTATGTCTAAAACTCAAAAACACACCTACCAGTGGCTCTAAAGCTTAGACCAAATTCTTTTCGGAAATACATATATTTATATTTGTTGATGATATATTGTAGCTTCAGTTATGATTCATTAAGTTCCTGTAGTGGATAAAGCTGAGCATGATTTTGTGACACAGTATGAGTTTGGGTTTTAATATTTGGGACAACAAGAGCTACAACATGATGCTCTGAATTATAATGTCTGAATCCATCCAGACCTACATGCTACATTAACGCAGCATCCCCACACTACTGCGTTACATTAACACACAGCCTTTATTTATTTGGGACCACTTCATCCTGTTGTATACCTACACATTTATAATATTCTGTGAATATACTGTGAACTCTCACTCCTATTACCAGTCATATACTTGCACATTTCTGCACAACACCTCTTTCAGTTTAGAAGATATTGTATATATATTTATATTTTTTAATACTTTTTTTACTTAATGTTTATTCTGCACCAACTACACTAAGACTAATTCCTTGTAAGTGAAAATCTATTTGGCAATAAATCTGATTCTGATTCTGAACTAGATTGCTTATGCTAACTTGAAACTCTTGAAATCTTATTATTACTTATTAAAATGTCGTCATAACATCAAACATTAATGACTAAATATGCAACAAGAGATTTTAAAATTCAGTTAATGTGCTTCATGAGGTTGTGTGAGTGTGGTTTTATCCCCAAACAACACAACAGCTGTCATCAGGTTTGAATTGAAATATTGCTATATCCTGATTGGTGCATGCAAATTTATTATTATTATTATTATTATTATTTATCTATTACCTGTCGTCTTAACGATAGTCACACATGTGGGATAATTTATAACATTTCATTTTCAAAAATAACTGACACCACAACATTTAATTTACAGTATTTACAGATTGGTATGCATTTATAGGCCTAATCTGTAACGACATGAAGAGAAAAGATGAACACAGTCACCAGCCAGTCATCACCACACGTGACAGGTTAATGTTTTTTTTGTTTTTTTTTTCACTGTGACATCAGAGGGCGGGGCACTGACACACTATTAACTAATCCCATACACACACACACACACACACACACACACACACACACACACACACACACACAAACTTGTGGTTCATTATCTTGCTTCAACATGCAGTCTGAAGGAGCTGTGGTTCAAAACGCCTGATTTCTGACACTGTCGCCAAGTGCTTGCTCATGGTGGGAATTGTTGGGTCTCTGTAAATAATATTATAAACAGTACAGTCTAGATCTGCTCTGTATGGAAAGTGTCATGAGATAACTTGTTATGATTTGGCGCAATATAAATCTAAGTGACTGTGCTGTGATGTATGTGTGTGCACTATCTGGGTTTATGAGGTATAGGTGACTCGTGGTGTTCGGCCTATGGCTTGTGATTATTTAATGTTCATTTCTGCATCTTGGTGCACCCTCGGTAAAATCCTTTACACATATGACCTTTTCCACAGACATTGCAGAACAGTTTGACATCTCCTCTCCTCCACTGAAACCTATAATCCTTCTTTGCCTCCATGCTGCCACCTCTTTCCCTCATAACACTTGCTGCTGCTGGTTGATAAACACTACCAGTGCTTGCTTGTCCGTCATCGTACACAACATCAATCCTTCTTTTCTCGACAAAGGTACCGCTGTGGACTGAGAATGTCAGATTACATGATATGCATATAGGCCACCAGCACCCCCACAAAGTGGTTCAATTTAAGGATATACAGAGTATTGGCATAGCTATCACCAGCCTCTTTACAGAAACTGACAGACAGGACTCTCCACCACAGGTATTTTATATTCTCTAGCTGCAACCCCATGTGAGCTCAATTCAAAGTGAGCACATCTTTGGTTTCTGCTGGAAGATTTGCTGACAATAAGCTTAAACGGCAATCCATCACTGTCTGGAAACTTGTTTATTTACTAATGATGTTGGGTCTTTGATGCCCCTCATTGACTGATGATGATGGCTCTTTTCCCCCTCTGTAGAAGGAGGCAGGAGGCCCACAGTGGGAATGAACTTTCAGCATGTGTTTCTACTTTTCTCAGTCTTTTCCGTCTACGTTTCAGCAACAGCCTCACAAAAGGAGGGTTGGAATGTTTTAATTGTTTATCATCAGGTAGTGTTTAGTGAGGGGAGCTTTAGGACAGCTATTAAAGCTCCAGCCACTATCTGTTAAAGCCCAGTGTTTAGAACTGGGCCTTCCACAAGATTCTGTGTAATCTGGTATGTTTGTGTCTCCAATCTAATTCTAAAGACAAACCAGTATTCAGGATTACATTCCTGACTGTGTGTGTATATCTCAATGCCTGTTGCATGTTGAACTACATGCAGCTGCATGCTCACTCAGCTCTATGAGGTTCTGGCAGATCTGTCCTCTGTCCAGCTTGTCCATGTTCTCAAGTTTAAGTGTTCTCAAAGCACTGAAGCTTCTTTCAGCATCAGCGCAAGAAGCAGGAACACCCAGCACAAGTCTCACCAGGTTCTCTACTTTGCTGAAGAGCCGTCGCACCTCTGGCACCATGTCCTTCAGTGCACATGTGCTATACTGACAGCTGCCCGTCTCACCTGCAACGCTGATATCTCAGCGTCTGGCTAGCCGTTGGTGTTGCTGTTCATTTCACAGATAAAGGAAATCTGCATGGCGTTCTGGTCAAAAAGTTCCATCAACTGTGCAGTTGCTGTGTTTAGCACGTTGAAATTCTTTACTCTGTAGTGGGATTCATCTGAGGGATGGACATGAGAAGTGTTTGGTAGAATGGGCCTCTGGATGGAAAGCAGGTCCAAGGATGTGTTAAGTTGCTTACCTTGAGCATACAAGCTGCTGAAATGCTTCTCTTTGTCTTTTTGACTCATGACACAGCTGACAGCATGCCAGATATTGTTTGCTGTTTACGCTGAAGCTTTTCAAATCTGATGTCACATCCAGAGCTAGTCCAAGCCCAAAGAGCGTGTTTCCTCAAAGTCTATTGGCTAGTCTCTTGCTGTGGTCGCAGCCATGTTCTATCTAAAGTGTCCAGCTTCAGACATAGCTAGTCCTGAACCAAGTTCAGTGAGTCTCTAACAAAGGGAGATGACTGACTGCATCATGAGGTTGGCACATTGTGGTCCGCAGTGTACAGTGCTGGCGGTTGGTCTTTTCTTCCGGTGAACCTGTACACCTTGCACATTACCCGACATGTTTGCTGCCCCATTGGTCTGCCCTCCTAACTGTGGAACTGGAGGATCCGGCTGGTCCTTTTGTCAGTAAAACCAAGGCATATTGACTCTAGCTCTACTCCAGTCATGTCCTGTGTCCTATCAAGAATCAAAGAGTGTTCTACTGTTGCTCACGATCTGCAGTGTTTCATTTTGCCTGTTAGGACGAGCAAAAGCCAAATGTGTTTGCAGCCAGGAGTTCAATTCGAGGTCATTCTCTGCTTTGTATCTTAGTAACAGTTAAACGTTTCTTTCATCATTCTCATATCCTCTCAAAGCTTCACCTTGTCTAGACAAATACTGAATGCCACCGACAATCTTCCAGTGGTTTTCAGTGATGGGCTGGGCTTCACTCAACAATGTGGTCACTGCATGTTTGTGGCTGTTGCTCTTCAGATGACTGTTAAGCCCGTCTATTGCTTTCTTCTAGTTTTTAAATCCAGCAGACATAAAAGCTGGATCTGTGTTCTTGCAGTATTTGACTTCTGACTATTAAACGCTTTGGCACAATAATAGCACAGCACCACCCACGTATTTATGGCTGTAACAAAGCCATGAGTTCTCCTGGAACCATCTCTCCTGAAAGGCCTTGCATGGTACTCACTGAAGTGGTATGGTTTTATGATTAAATCTAGGTTGATTGGGCTTTTCTCCATTTTCCTTCATGTCTTTTATGCAATCTGGCTGTTCTCATTGTTTGTCTCTTTCTCTTTCTTTCTGAAGAGATGTTGTGAAGCTCAGTGTGGTGGCTCTGGTCCTCGCCATCTTGGCAGTCCTGCCTCCGCCGGCTTTCGGCTAATCCAAAAAAATGGGCGGAGACGTGAAGCATGAGTGGAGCTGGAGCAGGTTGAATGAAGCCTGGTTGCTAAAAAGTGAAAAATTAATATCGGAATTCCAAAACTGAGAGCCAAATACCCAAAGAATGAATATCGGAATAGTCAAATAGTCACCTCCAGCCCTACATTTAGGTAAATATAAGTATTGGATCAGACTTGGTATTGGCAGACACTCAATATTAGACTTGGATTGGCATTGGAGCCGAAAAAACTTGATCAAGACATTTATACTATTCTAAACCACGATCATGTTCTACTCTCAGCAGAGGTTCTCATTCAGTAATCAGTTCCAGACGGTTCTAAGGTTTTTTTAAAGCTGTGTTAAGCAACCGCCAATTAAACTCAACACCACAAATGTTTCACATTGAAAACTGTAGTGCTGGCACAGTCTTTTCCTTTCCTAGGAGCGTTTTAATGTTAAAAATCAGCAGGCGGCTTTCATTGACAGTGCTTTAACGGCAATAAAAACAACAGAGATTGGTAACAGTATTTGTGTTTAAGCAGCAGAGTGGTGAGACACGATTCTGTTACTGATGAACCACGATCTTTTGGTCTGGTGTGATGATCAGGTATTGGCCAGAAAAAAGAATATCACTGATACCCAAATTCACGATTTCAGTATTGATACATTGATTTTGTACATTCCTGTGCAGAGATAGTGTCTGTGATCTCACTGGAAATTCCCACTGAGTTGCATACGTCACATCATTAAACACTTCCTCTTTTCCTGTGCTGGCCACTGGCCAGAGGTTTTTATGCAGGCTGTTATTCTGATAGATCAGAGAGGAAGTGTGAACTCTAAAGCAAAAGCTGTAGAGACATCATTCATGTGAGCTCAGGGGAGAGTCTCAAGCTGCTCTTACTTTGCAGATATTTAAGCTGGTTTCATTTTCTAGTCTTCTTCAGTACATTTGCTTTATTTGATAGAAAAACATTGAAATATCTGTTTCCTTACTTGTGGACAATATTTATAGTTATTTATGTTCCTTAAATCCACATTTTTCTTTTAAAAAATAGTTGCTCATGTAAAGAAATTACAAAGAAAAATAGACATTTATTGGTAGTTTTTGGCCATTGGAAATTTTAATTCTGAATGTCTGATATTGGAAATTCCACACTGGTCTAAACGGGCCACATCACACTGAAATGAGACGTCTCTGTGTTGTGTCATCTCAAACACAATGCCATGTTAAGTTGTTGTCATGGCAGCTGTGGCATTTTCCACTTTGTTCATTGTAATACTAGTGGCATGTAGGTCACATAGCTAAGGACTTAATGGACACACAATCAGTGTGTTTACACGCACCTAAGTGACCAGATTATTGTCTGATTCCACCATTAAGCTGCTCTCATGTATGCAAGACACCTGGTTTCCCCAGCCCCAACTTCTGCCAATGTTTCCTGCCTGTCTCAACTATTTCTATAAATACAGGCAAAAAAAATAGCAAAATAATACATTTAAATAAATAAAAAGCAGCAGAGAATAATGATGAGTTCTTTACATTTAGCAACAATGCCATTCTTAGCCATAAATGAGCTAGGTGTGGCTGTTTAGGATGCCACCAGCTGGAGGGGCTTTTATAACTAATTTCAGGCACTCAGTTTACTTTCACACTGATGTCCAGTACAAATATTAGATTGTTAAAAGACAATGCTCACTCTACACTGTACACCCTAGAAGTCCCTAAATCATGGCCAGCTGTTTAGCAATGTTGTAGGTAACCAAGTAATACCACTGGTGATGGGTCTTGTGGGGCTCCTTCTTGTGTATCTTGGGGAGTCCATAGATGAGTGGCATAGCTTCCACAGGGTTCAGGCGGTAGTATAGATGTCTGTCAATGGTTTAAATTAGCAAACTACTTTCTTCTTGTAGCTGCTGTTAGGATCTCACCTTAGAGTTTCGTAGGTTTCTGTCACTGAGCAAACTGGTAACCTTAGCATGGTAATTGGTTGTGATGCATGGTCACATGGTGACCATGCATCACTATGCACTATGTGCATCTTCCTTTATCTGCTGGGAGGATGGTGATGTCCTGGTCTCTTAGGAGAGACATCAGCACCTTTTTTGGGAAGGCCGGTTGGACAGTGGTACGTTTGCACTGGCAGGGGCAGCAGAAACCTTTAGTCTAAGTTGCTCCACCTCAGAGTTGTTAGGTTGGTAATTCCTGATGATAGATTCAGTTGCTGTGATGAAGTCTCTCACCGGTACCTGTTCTGATATTACTGCAAAGTTCAGCCCTTTGGCTGGGGTGTCTTCAGAACTTCAGTTAGAACTGTAGACGCTTTTTGGATGAGAGGTGAAGCGTCTTGAAGAAAATAAGCTAGTCCAGCTGCCTACGATCAACCTCAGTGACTGAGAATATCCATACACATCTAGTAAATCCATTTATTTTGATTGATCGGTATCAGTGATAAATCCAGAAACGTTGGATATATGTAAATGTTAATTTTGATACATTTTTAATTTTATACCAGATCCAGATGGATCTTGGGTAGTTTTTGTGCTTTGAAGTAAATGAGAATCACTTTGTTGGTTGGGCTTCTGCTACGCTAACCCACTCCAAGCTAAATGATCTGTCAGAATCCAGTGCTAGCCATCATGTCAGAATGCTGTTAATGAAGTAGAAGAGTGTTGGTTGGCCCACTCTTGTAGAGATGAAGGTTCTTTCTCCTGTCCCGGTTCTCCAAGTTTGTTTTGGATTCAAAGTTTTCTGCATCACGTATGCAGTGTTCAGCTTCTTGGATATTTTTTGCACTGAAGGAAACATCTTGTTTTATCTCAGTCACTTTTCATTTCAATGCAGTCATTGAGTTCTCCATGCCAGTCAGACAGGTGTCAATATTGACCAACTTTGTTCCAAAATCTGTTCGGACTGGCTTCAGATATATTAGCTAACATTTATCGATGGGTTTGGCGGAGTTGTTTTACTAGTTGCTGTACTAGTCTTGCATCCAAGGTTTTACTGAAAAAGGCTGTAAAATGGCAGTATATATATCAAAGGTTGGGATTGCTTCATCTCGCTAAGCTGCCATTTTGGCCCACATGAGCCTTAAACAGCTGCAACATACTGCTACTCTTACCATGTAAGAAGAAGCGCTACCTTTATGATTTTCTATATATTTCTTACTTCTAAGTAATTTCTTATCAGCCTTGTGCATACGAGCTGGTGTGACAAGTGAATTTCCCCGGTGTGGGATCATTAAAGTCTATCTTATCGTATCTTGCAGCTCTTTCAAACAGCAACTTTGCTGGTGTTTCCAGACAGAATGAAAGTGCTACCTTATCAGCTGATGACATGCCGATATTATCGTGTATCTGTACTTGAACCTTGAACTCTAATGTGAAAGAGCCAGAGGCACTCCTGAACACATGATCAGAAGCCAGAAAGTCTCTCCAGAAGTCTAAATAAGTTGTTGCATAAATTCCGACACATCTGTGCTGTGAAAAACTGAACACTGTCAGCTCTCCAGGAAGCAAGATGTAAAACAGACTCATCAAAAGCGTGTGTTATTGCTGACCTGTTGCAGGTTGTTAGATTTCCAGTGTAACCTGAGCTTCCAGAGTAACCTGGTTTCATGTGTGCATGTAAACATACTGACTTGTTAGAAAAGATTTTTTTTAAGTTAAGTGAATCTTCTCAAATGTCATTCCTAGACTTCGCTCTAAGTTGTTATTCTCAGAAGTTTGATAAATATGGGCACATGTTTGTGTACTGATGGGTAAATGAGAATTGTGACACTTCGGATCAGCAGTGAAACATCATGTCTGTACTGAGATCAGCAGTGAAAATAAGCTTTTAATGGCTCCATATCACGCTTAACATCTAGCTGATAGAGAGTGTTCCTCTCTGCCATTCTAAAGGCTAATCAGTGTGCAGGATTTCCAGGCAGACCTAATTGCTTTAAGAACGTTTCCTCTAGTGCTGAGCTGGATCAGCTCCAGGCGTTTTGCAACAGCGCTGATGATGAAATGCCTGTTCCAGTCAAACTGTTACAACAAAGGAAAATGTCTTTAAAGGCCACAGTGAATCATAATACCGATGTGCCAAAAACCTCCACTAGGCCTACAGCTGCTTTTACATCACTCAGTTGGCAAAGGCACGGACATCTCTTGGTGTTGACAGTCACCATAAAGCGAGCTGCTACCAGCTCCAGGCAAACTGTGGGCAAGGGTGTGTGCATCCAGGCGAGGTTACGTTTACAGAACGTTGTGTTTTCATTTATTCACTGAGAGCTTTATAGATATACCTTTATATATCAGGCTTTGAATGGCAGATATTACGCACTGGTTTATGCTCACCCAGATTCTTGCCTAATTATGTCCTATTTACAGTAAATAGGCCATAATTAGCCAAGAAGCTAGTTTTCATCTGTAGTCTGTGGCCAAGTGTAAACACAGACATGTGCAGCAATAAACAAGCAAATTATAGTTCAACAAAGCAAAACTAGGTGAGGATAAAGGACAAACATGAGCAACAAAAGGTAAACTGCAGAACTGCTTAGTAGGGTTGCAAAGGTGCAGAAAGTTTTCGGTAAATCTCCAGAAACTTTGGGAAGTTACGCTTGGAATTTTGGAAATATTCCAAATTGAAAACTCGAAATTTATGGGGGTAATTTAAATTAACTGTATCATATCCAAACATAAATCTAAACATTTTGTTTTGTCATAAGCAGACATGCAAAATAAAACAATTAAAAAACATTTCAACAGATTTATTTGTAAGTAGAACTTTATCAAGTTTGAATGATTTTATTGAACAATATTATGTAGTCCACCAGCTCAAATGTGTGTCTTCAATAGTCTCTGTGTGCTCTGGGCTCTAAAGTGTGGTCCAGGTACAGAAATCACCTGTGCAGGTAGGGGGTGTGGCCTCAATAGCCCTGTAGTAATGTAATGTAAATTCCCAGTTTATTCCTGGTTATTCCCATAAATTCACGTTAATTCTCATGGAAAGTTTCCAACCTTGAAAATTCCCAGAATTCTGCAACCATACTGCTTACTAGCCACACACTGGTAAAGACGGATAGGATCAAAAACAGACATGAGCGAATCATTGTCAAATGATAGTTAAACATGACTGATAAGCCCTGTTGTTAGGAAAGAGCTGTTTGTGGTGAGTTCCCTGATGTGGACGGGCACATTCCATTCATGTGCCGCCTTGATTGAAGATTAGCTGAAAACATATAATCCATTGTTTAACAACGGTTATATTTCCAGTATATGACAGTGGTAAAAGCTATTAAGTGTCTTATCAGTCAATCAATCATAACTTTTCTCTCAGGTCAACATGTAGTGGCAGATTAATTCAACTTTAGTGAGCAGGTGAAGCAAAAATCTTGTCGTTTTTTTGCTGTTTTCATTTGACATGCTAGGGAAGGTAATAAATCACTTCCTTCTATGGAAGACAGGTTGAGACAACGTGAAGACAAACGGGAATGTCTTTCATGTGTCGTCGAAAACAATGAATTGAAATAACAGACTGATGAAATCAGTGAAGCAGTAAGAATTGAATGGCTGCCAAGTGCAGACCATGCTGCTTTGTGTAGTTCGCACACAACCCTCGCAGTATTAAGTCATTTGATTTTGGATATCAGCCCACCAGGGGAATAATGAGATGCCGTGAGAATCAGGTGATCATTAACCCCCCCAGTCACCAGTCACTGTAGATATCCACAACATTGTCACAACATATGTTATGTAATGCAGACTAACTTCTGATTTTATGATATGGTTCTAGTGGTGTTGTGGTCATCTCCTTCCTCTGTGTCTCCTCTGTAGGTATCTGTAGTACCTTTGTCAGCACATTTCTGCTTAGACCACCTCAATGCAGTCAAGCCAGAGTGAACATTGCTTAGATTTTTTCTCCATGGCTGTGTGTGTTATTGACGATGACGATGAATGACAGCTCCATGAATGACTTCACTGTCTGTGATTATAAGGCAGTGTTAACTCAGGTCATCTTCAGTGTCATGTGAGAACTAGGTTGCCCTTTGAGCCTGTGTGAAACTGAGACTGTGTAATACAGGTAGGAATCTTTGAGAAAAGTCTTGGGTGTCATGACTCAATTTAAAATCCATTCTTGATTCAAAGGCGACGTGGGTGCTGGTTTTAGGCTCTTACTCCAGTGCACAGAGAGCTCATACTTCTACTTCATGTTCATTATTGAGGTCATAGTGCTGTTGTTGTACAGGAGTGCATCATATTGAAAGGTATTTCTAATATTTTGGGCGTCTGGTGTATGTAAATTTATGTAAAATATTAGAAACATCTTTTAATATAATAATAAAAGTAGAATTTATTGTAGAGTTGTATTGGATCACATTGGATTGTACAAGTGTACCTAATGAAATAGTCGGTGTGTGACTGGATGTCATGAATTTGTGTTAAAAAGAGAAACTTTGAACTCACTCTGTGAATATGACATGGACACTAAACATGGAGAAAATTAGTGAGTGTACCTTTACTTCATTAACAGAAAATGAAGTCAGGAGCAGTAGAAAAACAATTTATTTCTAAAACAGGGAAGAATAAAAACTAGTTTCTAATAAAGGCCTGGGTCTCTCTGCAGCTGAGATAAGTAAAGGCCATGATTTAAGACATCATAACATTATGAACTGTGCTGCCACTGGCAATGCTGCTGTTTTTTTCTAATAGGGCCATTAGAAAAAGATTAAAAGGAAAGTTAGTCCTGAAAAAAATCATTTCTAAAGAGTATTTGAATTGCCAGAGAATTTCAATCCATGTGGAAATGAAGCTTTGGAGAACAAGTTACTGGCACTGTATGATTCCAGGTTGTAGATCCCAACTGTTAGCCGGGCTTTAAAGGCTTTGTGCAGAGAGGAGTGGTGTCTGAGGTCCTCTTACCTACTTATTACTGAGTGGGCAGACCATTTCCTCAACTTCTTGGTCAATTAATGCTTGTGCTTTGTTGGACTACAGTGCAAAACTAACACTTAAAATGGCTGAGCGAGAATCGAGTGGCTGAGTAATCATGAAGAGTGCGAGCAGGAAAATATTCTCCTGACACTCACTGTGCACAGCTTTGTTCTGTCCTGTGACACAAGAACAGAAGGAAGCATTCCACACACTCACACTTTTTGGACTAGAACCAGCTATGTCCTTCATATGCACTTACACACACCAGAACTGTAGCTCTACTCAATACACAATAGGGTCTTTGAGAAGCTTTGGACTCTCCTCTGTTTGAATACAATGCTCTAAACATCTGTAATCTCCTCTCCAAATGGACAGCACACCAGAAAACACACACATTTTTGTCTTTCTATACTTGTGAGGACCCTAGGCAATGCACTCCCTTGGCCCTAACCCTAACCTTAACCATCATAACTAAATACCTAATCCCAAACCTTACCCTACCCCTTACAAAAACAGAATTTTCAGCTTAAACTTAAAACCAATTTTCAACCTTCAAACAATCCTTGGCCAGAATGACCTCACAATGCAGAAATGTCTTCACAATGCAGAAATGTCCTCACAATGCAGAAATTACCCCACAATGCAGAAATGTCCCCACAATGCAGAAATGTCTCCACAATGCAGAAATGTCCTCACAATGCAGAAATGTCTTCACAATGCAGAAATGTCCCCACAATGCAGAAATGTCCTCACAATGCAGAAATTACCCCACAATGCAGAAATGTCCCCACAATGCAGAAATGTCCCCACAATGCAGAAATGTCCTCACAATGCAGAAATTACCCCACAATGCAGAAATGTCCCCACAATGCAGAAATGTCCCCACAATGCAGAAATGTCCCCACAATGCAGAAATGTCCCCACAATGCAGAAAAGTCCCCACAATGCAGAAGAGTCCTCACAATGATTGAACAAAGGTTGAACTTTGTCCTCATAAGGATAGCAGTACTCCACCCACTCACTCTAGAATGACTTCCTGAAGCAGAATGTTTTTGTTATACTTTTAATCATCTATTACAGAATTTATTAGCAAGTATTCAGGTTCTGTTTACTTTTCTATTTCCCTTCACATGTCAGGTAAATTTTACACAACGCTTCAAACTTTTGGGGGAAAAATACATTGTAATTGTTGACACAAATTATCTGGCTTCCTGAACGTCCAGAAAAGGGCAGAGCCTGATGGAAAAAAAAGTCTTTCGATTTGCAAATGTTAGCGTGTAATAGAAAGGTTGGGGTGTCTTTTTTATGTCGGCTCTGCAGTCCTTCAGTACTGATTTGACAAGTTTCAGCACATATCCATAATTTGAAATGTTAGAAGTTGTTGCCAACTTGTAGAACTGAACCTGCGTCAATCTCATCTGCAGTTTTTTTGTTTTTTGCTGTAGGCTGTGATGCATTAAAATCAAGAGTGCTGCAAGATTTATTTCTATTAATTGAGATATTTTTAACCATATATACAAAAGGTATATGTTTTATTGTCATAAAAGAGCAGTTTTTATAGCAAGGCTTGAATTAATATATTTGTTAGGCTCATTCATAACGAGTCCTGCTTTTCTTCTGGTCACTTTGTAGATGACGCGTCAGCAGACAGCAGCACTGAGTTCCCAGACCGAGCTTCCATGATGGAGGTGCGTCTGCAGGCGCAGGAGGATGAAATCACGCTGCTGAAATCCTCACTGGCTGATGCCCTGCGCAGAATCCGCCTCCACGATCAGCTCTTACCGTTACTGAAACAGCAGCTCATTGCAGGTGAGTGTTCTTCCACATGCTATATCTCCTCTACAGCCGACAACTCTATGTCCTGTTGTCTTGGACACAGAGGTACAGTGTCTGGGACGATTCTGGGAAAGAAATGTATCATTACAAATGAAATGATTACATTCATCATGAAATATATAATCTTAATTATATAGGCCTATATTTTGTATTTTATATTTTACATGTGCACTTACACACAAAATCAATGCAACAAACTATTCATACCATCATGGAAAAGGCATTTTTCTAATTCATTCTAATTACTAATCACAGTCCTCTTTCAACATTTGACCTTCTCTCTGGATCTCTGGATTAGACTGTTCCTATAGTCTGTTGACTGTGTAAATAGTTCATTTGAGCTTGTAAATGTTTGAATAGTTTATTTGATTTTGTTTTAACTTTTTTACTTCAAATATAAAATGAGTGTTGGCTAAATAAAGATGTTCAAAGGTTTGCAGGTTTTCTTTTGTGCTGCAGATTGCAATGATGGAATATTGATCACGCAGTTTTTTTCAGATATAACAAGTGCAGCGCACAACTAGAACTTCCATGGTGGACCAGATGAGTTCATGAAGTCATAAAATTATTCAACTTATTATTCAATATGAGAAATGAAAAAAAAAACTTCAATTTATGCTGTTCCTATATTCTATGGACTATGTACATATTTCATTTGTTAGTGCAATTCATGACAGTTGCAGAAATCCAGGTTTATAGGCTGTGCTTATGAACATGTCACACACACACACAGGGGGCTGTGGCTCGGAGGTAGAGCGGGTCGTCCACTAATCAGAAGATCGATGGTTTGATCCCCGGTTCGATCCCCTCCAGTCTGCATGTCGAAGTGTACTTGGGCAAGATACTGAACCCCAAATTGCTCCCGAAGGCTACGCCATCGGTGTGTGAATGTGTATGAATGGTTAGCTCCTCAAACTGATGAGCAGTTGGCACCTTGCATGGCAGCCAATGCCATCAGTGTATGAATGTGTGTGAATGGGTGAATGAGATATGTAGTGTAAAGCGCTTTGAGTGGTCGGAAGACTAGAAAGGCGCTATATAAGTACAGTCCATTTACCATTTACCATTTACACACACACACACACACACACACACACACACACACACACATTTCAGGGTTTACCATCTCTGTGAGGACTTTCCCTGAAATTCGTACAGATGATTCATTAGGGCCTATAGAGCCTATCCTAGCATTTTCTTTGTGAGGACCAGGCAAAACGTCCTCACAACTACAAATGTCCTCACATTTTATAAAGACAAGTGCACAAACACACAAATGAACCCTACATCCGTCACAAGTCAACTGATTGAAACGTTGACTAAATAAAGTACAAGTGACTAACAAGCTAAGGTATTGTAAAAAATATTGTTATGGTATTGGTTCTGATCTTTAAAACATTTCAAAAGTTTCACTCAGAAATAAAAGAACTAATAATCAACTTTGATCCCATCCAGTGAACCCGGGTGCTGCACGAGTCCTGAACCAAGTGTGCTGCTCAGATAGTTGTACGACCAGCAGAAAACTGTCCTTGAGCTCAGCCGCCGACGGGATCCGGCACCCTGCTACCAGGTACTGCCATGAGCTTTAAAGACAGGAGGGATGATGAGAGGCAATCGTTGTTTTATTTCACTTGATGTACAGACATATTGCTCACTACATGAGAATCATGCTAGTCCGTTCAGAAGCCCGGTTGTGTTCATATGATGTGTGTGTCATTACCTGTATGACTCTTCTGTGTTCTCAACCTTTGAACTATCTCTAGCCAACTGTCAGACAGCATCATGACCAATACCAATGGCCACATAGGAAGCTCTGTGTCCATGAAGCCAATACCCAAACCAGCAACAACGGACAGGTCAACCCAGACAGAGCCCACACTTCCAGGGCAGGACACTGGGCATGACAGGGTCCTTCTCCACAGACGGGTCCAGAGCCTGCAACTAGAGGACGCCCTCCCACCAGGGCAGCCTGTCGTTGAGGGGACACGGGGTAAGCTCCATCGCGTCCCCGGCTTGGAAGAGGAGGACGAGGAGCAGGAGGAAGATGAAGAAGGAGGAGTGGAGCAGGAAAAAGATCTGAGTTGGATGTCATCAGTGGAGGAGTCCATTCAGCCCACCACAATCAGAGGCCTCCAAAGGGAGGACTTCCAGGATGGGAGTTGCTCTCCAGAGGAGCTGGGCCCTGGCTCGCCCTCAGTCAGATCTTCAGACCAGAACCTCAGCTCCCGATCTGGACCCCTGACCACCATCCAGGAAGGAGAGAAAAAAACGCTGTGCGTTTTCCCACCATCCTCCGCTTCACCGACGCCATCTTGATAATTATTTTCTCTGTTGCGACTGATTGCATGGCTTCAAAAGACGAATCAAAACTTTCTTGATTTTGATTTGTGTGACTGTGAACCCCAGTTCTGCTGCAAAAACCCCCTTATGAAACAACCGGCCTCAGGTTGCCAGGGTGATTATGCTGTGTTAGGGTAGGAAACCCAAGTGGGATAACATGTTCTGTCATCATGTTCGCTCCAGCCTCCAATGTGCTTTCCTCGCCATGTGTTTGAGCAGGGGGCGAGGGAAACATAAAGCTGCAGCAGAACATAATGGAAGCACTCGTGCACACTGAGTGACATATCCAAGATTAGCTTCACGGCACACAGAGATTTGAGCCCAGTGGAAAATGTGATGTGAGGGCAATTGAACACAGCATAGTGTAGAAAATGGACTCAGAGCAGGGTTAGGCTTACAGTACATATACACATGGAGTGAGCGAGAAAGGTCAGAAGGTTTACAGGGCTGCACAGATGTAACCTTTCAAGGACGGGACACGGTTTGAAATCCGTCCAAACTTCAGAGTTAATATCCATCAAAAGAACCTACAGAGTGGTCCTCCACTACAACTTCACTGTAGCCGCAAAGTATTTGAGTTGATGGTTCTGTAAGACGATGCAGATGTGCAGAGTTGACACAGTGCCATTATCTGCCGTTCAACTGGGGTTTGCAGAAACACACAAACTGTTTTGAATGTTCAGTCTACTCTAACACGCTTTAACACTCTCCTTCTCAAACGAATCAAGGATCTCATGCATGCTGTGATTTGTTCTCCAACTCAAATGATTGTCTTTCTACTGGTGACAAAAAAAGCACACTGCTGCTTTTGGTTACTTGTGTATCTGCTTGTGCATGCGTGTCTTCCTTTGTCCGACTTCCCTGTTGCGAATTGTAAGAGGGTTTCATCGACGATGGGTAAGATAAGTTCGCCACATCCTTCCATGGAAGCCTGAGGTACTGGGGGAAGCTCTGCCTGAATGCTGCTCTCCCTTCTCCACTTTCACATTCAGCACTTTATTTAAATATTAGTAGTATAGAGATTTGGGAGAGGTGGGGGGGTGGTTGAGTTTCATTTCCCAAATCTTCAGCCAGTGACGCAGATGACATGAAAGCTGTTTTTAGTCCTATAACACTTCCTCTGGTGATGCTTCTGGTACAATGGCATGTCATCAGGAAACAGGGGGTGTGCCGCGTGAAACCCTCAGAGACAATAAGAGTTTAATTATGGTTAACAACATGGTGATTGTATGTTCTTGTCCCTATGTCCTTGTTCAGTATATTTCTTTAGATCCTCAGCATGAGCACAGATTTTAGAAATTAGCTTATTTTCACAGGCCAGAGTTTAAAGGGTCCAGTTCCAGTTTATTACAACTTGGGTCCGATTTTCACAGTTTTGACCATTGTTTCAATTAGTAATAATAACAATGATAACTCAATTCTGAGATATGATGACAGTGTTAAAAACAAAGTTAGATGGTGTTTTTGGAAGATGACCAGTACAGTTTCGAGACAGACCCAAAAATGTCTGCTCTAAACATCTATCAAAATGATCCACTCCCTGATCTGGATAAACTGTTGGCAGACCGGCTGACTGCTCATATTACTTGTTGTGTCTGCTCTACCTACAGTCGGAACCTGAGCTCATCTCCAAGGCCAAGAGTTAGTTGTAGTTTGGGGTAACAGTAGCAGCTCTGTCATGCTCTGTAAGGGATTTGGAGACATTTGCAAAACATGTCCTCCTCCTTTTGTCCTCAGAATATTCTTATGTAAGTGTCAAGTGTCACCTATTAACCTGCATGTCTTTGGACTGTGGGGGGACACTGGAGTACCGGGAGAGAACCCACACAGACACAGGGAGAACATGCAAACAGAAAGGTGACAGTGCTGAACACTGCACTGTGCTGCATAAAATGCTAACAGTAAGGCATAAATCATAAAGTGAACCTTTGTGTGGCTCATCTAAGCAGCTAATATTGTATTTCTAGTGTAAACAAATGCTTCAATTTTCCTTTTTCAGATTCAGTGTTAATTAGCTAGCTATAGCTGATCAAATCTGCCAGTCACAGTTGCCACATTAGCAAAATGAATGGTCATAAATCACCAGCTGAAAATAAGAAGCTGCTTTTCTGTCTGAAACCTGAAGGTTTTAAAATGTGCCACAAATTTGGAAGGTTAATCTGCAACCACTGTCATTGTCAGCTGCATATGTGGAGTGCTAAATTGGAAAGCTTGACAGGCTGTGCTGTGAGTACAGTGTTATTATTACAGAGAGTAATGATGGTAGAAACTAAGACCCAAGTTGCATTAAACAATCCAATGGGAAGGTTGGGAATGAAATTGCGCACGTGTATCGTGTGTGTCCATGTAGTCACAATAGTAGTATGAATATTGCGTGCATAAATAGTGGTGTAACAGCATCCATCTGTGTGGGATTTAGTGTCTGTATGTGGGCACACTGCAAGTGTTTACCCCTGAAAGCTGAATGTTTGTTTGTGTCCTCTGGTGTTCCAGGGTTCGTAGGAACAGCGAGAAACTGGGGAACCCGGAGAGGCAGAGGAAACGTCTCGACAAGAAGGCAGCGTCCTCGGCCAACCTCCTTACCCGCTCCCCCAGCCTGGAGAAGTGAGCCCTCACTCACAGCTGTCACCCTGTAGTCACACAGCTCACTTTTTCCTATGGCTTCTGCAGCCTTGCATATCTCATCAAAGAGACACTTGCTGGAACACTGATGGCCTATGAATAATAATAATAAAATTCCATTCGCATGAAAACTTCACAGTAACACAGTATGGGATTCTGAAGTGAGGGACTGATGGATAGAATCGTTTTTCTTAAATGGTGTCATGTATCTGTCTCACACTTGTTTTCTGTCTCCACAGTCGGGCGAAAGAGCTGATCGCCAGTGCAGGTAAAACTTTTCTCTGTCTGCCTCAGACTCAAACTGTTCCACTTTATCCAAATGGTCAAGTCTTTAATTGGCCATAGACATGAAGTGTTGTCTTTAAGACAGAATCTTGAGGACTTGAGGACACTGTGTCCACTCTGCTGCAACTTTAAAGACAGAAAGAACAGAGTTGTTAGGGCAGTTTGAGTTTGTCTTTTCACTGCATTGTAACTCAGCAGAAACCTGAACTCTCTCAGTCATATTCATCTTCAGAGTCATAACTCTGAGATAAAAGTTTTGTTAAAGCTTTATGTAAAAAAAAAAAGTGTTAATAAAGATAGTAAATACAGATAGTTAACAGTCTAAAAAAAGGTTCAAGAGTCTGGGTCTGACTGGGCTTACTGGTGTCAGCCTGATAGCAACACTACAGTCACGGTGTGCGTTTACCGTCTTAAAAGAATCAAAGGTTTATGTCCTTCATGTTTTCTTTGTGCCCGCAACTAGAACAAGTGAAGCTATCAGTGTCATCCCACACGTGAATAATCACTACCTTGCATACTGCATTTGCATTTGCAGCCATCCTGCAAGGCCTGAGTTTACATGCTCCCTATTCTCCCAGCTATGATGAGTCTAAGTTATTTGTTTGCACGTCAGCATCATATTCTGGTTTCAGTGGGCAGTCTTTGTCTTGCCCTGTCACTGATACAAAAACATATGATGCTAAACAACATAATGACAATGTGACAGAAGGACACTGTACTGTTGCTCTCATCTGTAACTGTTGATGAACTTCAGTCCAAAGACAACAGAGATGTGGTAGATGTGGAGGGGACAAAGACACACCAGCGTGCACATACCTGCACATAAACCAGGATTTTCTACATTCCATCTCCTAAATCTGGTTTGAGTTGCTGTAACTACACTAATACTTTTGCTGGCATAGGCTCCTGTTGGAAATGATATGAATCTGTGTTATGCTTTCATTCTACTGGTGTACTAACATTCATCTTGGCAGTTTTTACAGGACAGGTTGTAAATTTGTGCATGTTTGCATTAAAACAGGAGCCTTTGATTGACAGGCCATCTTTAATCTGGAGTGCATAAAGTGCACAGTGAGGAGATTTTTCCTGAGAAGTCTAATCCACAGAGGAACAAATATAGACATGTATGGATTTAGAGAAGCTGTCAATGATCATTATCACATGTCATTTTGTTTGAATCGGGGACTTTTCACAATTCTTAATCCGTCCTGACTTCAGTGATGGCATGGCTTCAGTTGGACTACACTTCTCTACTTGTGCCCAGGCAGCTTCTCACTGGTTCACACGTAGTCATTTGTGCAAAAAATGACTGCATTTCCCATCCAACCACATTTGTGGTTAGCGTAGCTTTTATGAGTGTTGGCCTTCAGTCTGTTTACGGTTAGCCCTGTGTTCAGGCCTCATTCCTGCAGTGTTAGAGGACACTCTCTCACATTGTGAAAGTCGAGCAAAAGAAGAATTCTACTAGTCAGAGCTCGTGGAAAACTCTGGAAAATCACAGAGTTTCTAAATATGATCAGTTGTCTACCAATTGGAGTGTTGTTGGTTGGAAACATGCGATGACACAAGTCACAAGGTTTCATTTTAGCATTTAAACAGTAATGTCAGTGAAGCTAAAATAGCCTCAGCTACTGTCAGATTTCTGTGTTTATTTGCAGGTGCTGTAATCTGATTCCAGACCTGTGCTCACATAATAGTTTCAGTGTTCACATTGGCAGTTGTTTCCCCTGGTGGAAAATCAGAATTGCCAAGTAGGTTTTCACACACGAGGCATCTGCTTTGGTGTATCGGTGCGTAACAATAATAAGCACAGTACCAAATAAAAATCTAAATAAATAAATGAAGCAAGGACTGTAAGTCAAGAAATAGAAAACGGGCCGCAGCCTCCGACCAGAGGGAAGAGTCTCTGAAACAAACCAAACAACCGAGCCAATCAGAACCTTGTAGGCGTGATTAGAAGTGATGATGTAACCTTACCACAGAAATGGCAACAAGCATGGAGGACACTGACACAGCTGTACAAGCTGTTGCAAGTTCACTTACAGAAATAACAACAAAAAACAAGAATATCATTTTTTAAATTCAAACACTGAAAACGAGGGATAAATGTAATGTTCGATCTGTAGTGACCTGTTCAGACTTAACAGTATGAATGCAGCAGGCAAACCATCTTAGAGGTGAGGTTCTTTGCTGACATCCTGCAGTGACATTGCCACAATAACAAATCTGAAGTCATGTGTTAGCTTCTCGCTGACGCACCACAGATAACAAATTTAACATATAACATATTTTATTCATGGTCAGGCAACTTGGATTGTGCCAGAACAAATTGTACATTTCAGATTTATTAAAAGGACAAAAAAAACTAAATATTCTGGACAGACAGATGAACTGTTGCTAGTCAAAACAATTCTAACACAAAAAAGACATATTTCCATTTATATTTGTATATTAATGAAAGGAATGACATACAACATATCCCTAGTGTGAACCCTAACCCTGACCCAGGATAGCCATTTGCCCCCCAGTTGTCTGCCTTCATGCTAACCTAAGCTAGTCACCTCGTGACTCCAGCGTGAGGCTGGTCAGCTGTCTCGTCTTACTTAAGATGAACTGTATTTGCCAAAATAACTAACTAAATAACTAAACCTAAAAACTGACTCAGTCATGTCAGTTATGAAACACTATCTACTTAAATTTAGCTAACTTTAGCTCTCATACGCTATATTAACCAAGTAAAGCTGTAACAGTAAAAACAGAGTGGACTGAATTAATCAAGGGTGTGTTTTTATGGCTTATGAAATAAAGGTTTTATTTGAAAGAGGAAGAATGGGTTGGTTCTCACTAAAACATAACAAGTCAATTTTAATCTGGATGAGGAATTGTGATCATGGTCAGTGAGAACAGAGTGCGGCACTAACTAATAAATGATGACGCTGATGACAGGAGAGTGTAGCGAGCTGTACATTTTAAAGGTCTCCCTGAGAGAAACCTGCCTATAACTGGACATAAACTGCTTGATGCTAAAAGCTACCAGGTCATTTCGAGACTATCTTTATGGCCTAACATTTCCCCCTCCTTTTTTTAAACTGGCCATCACTTCTTTTTTTTTTTATGTGAGTTCTTGTGAAGCCAAACACTGCAGGGCCAGTTTTGGGCCGTGGGCGATGCCTGGAATCACATGCACTGTGGTTAGCCGAGCTGCCGCACCACTCCAACTCTCCTGAAGGAATGATGGATGGCCGGCTCTGCAGAGGAGGACGCCAAAAAAACATTTTCATGTCTTCCCCCTGTTCTCTTTGACTTTGACTCTCATTCTTTCTGGATGTCTTTATGACTCTTGTTCGATTGAGTTGTAGTTGTGCTTGGCGTGGGTCGAGCCTTTTTAGATTCCTGTCAGCAGAGAGTGGCAGGACATTTAGAGAGGCAAAATATCTCTGGGGATTGAAGTATTTTTAAACAGTTTTGGTTCTGACCCAAATGTGTCCTTTGCAATGAATATCAAAAACTCTCACTGAATGCTGACATTGTCTAACTGCTCAAATTTGTAATCATCCTATATATTCTTTGTTGATTTAAATCATAAATCTGTCACTTTTACTTTTTCATCAAGACAAAGTATGGCTGCTTGTCATGATTTAGCCCTGTCTGTGGGGCTCCCTGTGTTAGTCTGGGACTCAGTATGCTGTTCTGTGTCGTGATTCAAATCTAGTATAATAATGTGCTGAAGTCACAGAACTACACATTGCAGTAAGTCTGATCATTGCCATCAACATCTGAACTCTAGCCAGCGCCCCTCCTTTCTATAATGTGAGGTCCTGATAACTCAGCAGGGATTGAAATAGCATGTATGATGCTATGAATCAGGGCTAACATTAGCAGTCTACTACAAATTTACGTGGACATCTTGAATCGCAAAGCATTAGCTTTCAACCACTGAAGTTAACAACTCATCTCCAAGCTATGCTGGCTATCATTTGTCAGTCATGAGAATCTCCTCCCCAGAGGCTCGAGTCTAAGATGCTGTTTCCACAAATATGTCCAAAAACAGGAAATCAAATCTCAGTTTGACATTTTAGAAATGTTATTCCTCAAAGTATGGCACAGAAATGTGTTGTTTTAATATTGCTATAATATTTAAAATTAGAAGAACAAGAAATTATACCAATATGGATATTTTTTTGGTTTCATTATTTCTCAAAATGATTTGATATTTTGCACGACCCTGGTGAGGATAAGCAGATACAGAAATAGATGGATTTGATATTTTTTATTGGTATCTTTGCTTCTTGTTTTCACCTTGTTTCCACCACATCTGCTAATTTCCCTCAGACACAACACAGACTCCTTACTCTCTTGAACTGTCAGACACAGAATAGACAATCTGACACAAGAATGAGTTTCTCTTCTTGTCCCGCTCAGCTTTGGTTTATTTCTTCCTCTTTCCACACAGTTCCATGGCTTTTGTTGTTGCATGAGGGTCATGTCCTGGTGAGTCTGGTCAAGGTGTCTCGCTGGCCTTTTACCAGTTACCACAATTTCATGCTCAGACAGATAGACAGTTCATGACCCTGAGTCTGAGCAGTCACGTTCCAGTCCGCTCAGCCTTGCTGCTTGTCGTCAGCCTCCAATCTCATAAAAGAACAGAACGCTAGCCAACTTAACAGAGCCAGGTTTGAAGTCCCAAAAAGAAATGGAAAAGGAAAATATAACCCAGCTTGAAATTCAAAGCTCGTACATCTAACCCGCATAAATTGGGAATAGATCCTCAGGGATTCCTGAAGTCAAAGTTAGGTCAGGTATGGCTGGAATCAGGTGTGACTTAAAGCTCAGAGGATCCCGGTGTTTATTTGTCTGGCTAACCTTATGTTTTCACTCTCACACAGGATCCCCCGGGTCCAGAAGAGGAACCTATGGCCAAGGTAGACCTACTATTATGTCACTTTGTATCTTTAGCTCTTTTTCTGCCTGGAAGGTCAACAGACAGGCTGTACTTTTCCAGAAATATCTTATTCACTGTTGCACGAGTCACCCACAGTTTTCTGCTGTTGTCTATTGGCGGCTGACCAGTAAAACCATACTGAGAGTCAACATTGGACTGCTAAACACTGAAACAGGTCTACATGGTGATTTAAATCCAGTTGCCAGTTTATTTAGTACGTCAAGCTAAAGCAAACATTTCAGTATAACGCAATAGAGTCGAGAATAGAGTGGATTCCTTGCAGGTCTTTTGGATTAGATAACTTTAGTTTTAGCTAGGTGTACCAAATAAACAGTCAATTGTTGTGCTTGTTCTGTTGCCCCCAAGTGGTCCAAATATTCTGTAAACTAAAAAGTAAACTTTATATTTGACCAAATCTGGACACATCTCAGTCTGTTTCTGTCAGTGAAAAATAAAGTCAAGCCCTAAAGCCCCATTAAATATTTTATGGTAGCTACGATGACTTCATTCACACCATTTGCTTTTAGTCAGGCCAGTGGTGTGGCTCTTGGGATGGAAATGTGGGTCAGTTGGTCGGCCCACCACTGAAACTGAACTATTGGATGGATTGTCATTTTCATTGGATGACATAATTTAAGCACATATCTTAAAGAGAGCATTTTAGTAGAACTCAGACTCTTAAGGAAATAAACTTTTTTTGGCCACTTGGGGGCGCCAGAAACAAGTTGTAAGTGAGTGAGTGTAGGAGACAGATCTGTATACGGAGCAGAACACTACATGGATGTGAACACAGCACTGACACATCATCACATCTCAAGTTGGCAAACTTTTACGTAAACAGCTTCTTATTTGCAGCAGCTGCACAGCCACATTAGCATTGATTTGTCATCTTTCAGGCCGCCTGACGTATGTCCAGTATCATGTATTCCTCTTTGGGCTCTGTTTTTGGTCTCTACTAACCCCTGAGGAAAATGTTTGTCTCTTTAGCTGCTGAATCCTCCTCTATGTTCACCAGCTAATTGCTTAACTTGTGTTTATCTGCTGTTTGCCGCTGAGCAGGTCATGCACATGAGTTCTTAGAGCTTTTTCACTTAAAACAGCTGCCTGCTGAGGCCACAACAAACAGTAAAGTTGTGAGCCAGGCGGCAAAACAAAGAGCTGAACATCACTTTAAAGCTCTGTAAAGCCGAGCTTAGCTGCAAATTCAGCAGATACATTTCTTGCTATTTTAAAAAAAAATTAAAAAATTAAAATGTGTAGTATTTGTAGTTAGTACCCTAACCATATTCAAATATTAAAATAACCTTTGTCTGCCTCTCTGTATTACCGCTACATAACTGGTCCTCTGCTGTGTTTGTCTTCCAGGACAGTCAATCAAAATGTTCATACGCGGCCGGCCGATAACCATGTACATCCCCTCTAACATCCAGAACTATGAAGACCTGAAGATGGAGCCGCCCTCTGAGAGACTGGAACTGGACTGGGTGTATCCTTCCAGAATGCCACAGCAGTGTTCGGCATCTTGTTCATATTTATGAGGCTTATGTTACATTCAGACAGTGCTAATTTCACTGTGGTCATTTCCTGGAGTCAAGCCACACTGTCTGTATGGAAATATCTCTCTATCAATCTAGTGTCTGTGAGGGCAGCAACATCCACAGATAAACTGTCAGCTGAGAAGTGCCATGTTTATCTTTAATGAATTAAATGGACCAACTAACATTAAATGTCACCTTGACCCTGTCATGCCAGCTATGGTTACCGTGGACGCGACTGCCGGGCCAACCTGTACTTCCTTCCAACGGGCGAGGCAGTCTACTTCATCGCCTGCGTTGTTGTGCTTTACCACATCAACAACCGCACACAGCGCCACTATCGCAAACACACCGACTGTGTCCGCTGGTCAGTGGAAGAGAATTTTTATTACCTGCATCCATAGATAAGATAAGATGAAACTTATAGCTTATAAGATGAAACTTATAGATAACTTATAGAAACTTACAACATTGTGGGAATCGGCTAACCTAAAGCTATCTGCATTATTTTGTTCCTTTAAAATCTGAAAATATTCTATTAAAATGATGCAGAAACCTCAAGCAGGACCCGCCTCATGGTGGACGGACGTCTGCTGCAACCTATTGGGTTTAAGAGAGAGACAGACAAACATACACAGCAATAATAACAATAACTCCAACTCTAATTATAATAGAAATATGTATCTGTATAAGCATGAAACAAACATATTTGAAGCCTGCTGTAGGCGGCTGTTCTGTTTGTGTGTACTCAAGATTTGAGGGGGCGATTAGCATGTTAGCGCACGCTCCTAAACCACTTTAACCACAGAACTGTACAAAATACCTCCAGGTGTGAGCTGATATCTCTTTTGACAGGCGAGGTAAAAAGGAAACAGGTTCATGTCAGGTCTTCGAGTCAGGGGACTTTCCTGCAGCTTCATGTGCTAAGCCTCAGCTGAATACCGTTACACATCCTCCAGTGGACTAATAGAATCTGGAAATTCAATGCCTGTTTTCTCAACAAATCACACTGAATCCCGAATTTCAGACTGACACCAGGCTCTCAACATGAGGCCATGAACATGAGCAGCCTGTCCAAATAATGAGAGTTACTTTGTGAGTTAGCTGACAGTCAATATTTCTTATCCACATAGAGTGTTCTGGACGAATGAATGAGGGCTAGATATACCAAATTTTATGAGTGCATATAAAACGTGTTTTTACTTTTTGGGTCCAGAACCATGGGAAACATGGAGAAGTTGGGCTTGGACACATTTGCCTGTACCATGACTTTGGCATGAATGTATTGGAATTTGGAATAAATATGTGTCTTTTTGATACACAGAAAAATAAAAGCAACAGGGGTTTGTAAAATGACAGATATATTACTTTGACTGAAATATTATTCCTGAATTAACGGAGAACTTACTACTGTTTCCAAATGGCACTTAAAGGCTTTGGGGCCAGCTACAGCTGAACTCTTCCTGCAGTGCCGTCCATAATTATTTACTGTAGCCACTGACACCTCTTATTTCTTTGGCCGTGTACTCCAGCACATTTACTATAAAAGTGCTCAGTTTAGAACAGTATAACAGGACACTATCCTGATTTTATGGCTAACAAGTGAATGGTCTTTATTGGCCCAATCACACTGAGCATGTAGTGAAGACCAAACCGAGGGAAGACAGTGGCTGATATCTCTGGGTCACTGACAGCAAAGTGTTTGAAGCCAAATATTAAAGCTGCACTGATCAGTGTTTTTATTAACAATGGATCGATTAACTATATGATAGATGCAGTGAATTGGCAGCTAACAGATGCCTCATCAAGCAGCACAGAGCAGATCGAGCTGGCTGGAAGTTAGACACAGAAATTACATTAAAAATCCGGTCAATCTGGGTGTTGTTTAGCTCAGCTGGTAGAGCATCCGCCCCATGTACAAAGGCTCAGTCCTTGCCGCGGTGGCCCAGGGTTCAAATCCGACCTGTGGCTCTTTCCCGCATGTCATTCCCCATCTCTCTCTCTCCACACATTCCTGTCACTCTTCAAGCTGTCTGTCAAATAAAACTCAAAAAGGCCAAAAAAAATGTATCTTAAAAAAAAAATCCGGTCAGTTATATCAACTTTTAACAAAGTAGCCTACCTACTTGTTGTAGAAGGACATGAACGAGAGAGAGAGAGAGAGAGAGAGAGAGAGAAAATGACCAAATCTGAGCAAGTCTGGCGAGGAAAATGCTTCTGAAATGTTCCTGGTGGGGTATACAGACCAAAAGAGCATTGAGGCAAGCACTGATCAGCCGTGTTTCCAGCAGCAAGCAGCTGCTATCAGTGAAAAAGCTCAACAGTACACTAGTTGGTGAGTATAGTGGAGTATTCTAAACAACCGGATATTTTTCTTTTAGGAGTTGGTGGAGACCAAAAACAGGGATAAAAGAGTAAACACCACAGTCATTTTTGATTTCAAACCAAATGTGCTGCAGTAGAGAGCCAACACAAGCAAAACATGTCTCACTGTCCAAATACATTACACACTGTATTTGACCACCAAGTACATTTTTCATTTTGCCATTGTGGATATAATTACACACATGGATGTGTTACCACTGGGTGATATACAGCATTTGATCCAGAAGTCCTGTATGACTCTGTCTTTGTTGTTCAGTTCAGTTATTTCTGTTGTTCCTGCAGTCTTACCCTCCATCCTGACAAGGTGCGAGTGGCATCTGGCCAGACATCAGGGGTGGATAAAGACGGCAAGGTGAGTGCTGCTGTGACACCATTCTGATGCACTTTGATCCTCTGTAGACCTCTGGTGCATGCAGCATTATGCATATGTTGTGTAATCCTGTGAAAGTCAGACATCTTATTGGAGATAACTAACCCCTTATGCAGATATACAGTGTTTTACTCTATTTTAATTCTAATGCACAAAACCAAATACTAGAAGATCTATCTGTCAGTAAGGTTGGTGTGTGTGTGTGTGTGTGTGTGTGTGTGTGTGTGTGTGTGTGTGTGTGTGTTGTGTGTGTAGCCCTTGCAGCCTTGTGTTCATATCTGGGACTCCACCACCCTGGTTACCTTGCAGCAGATCGGCCTAGGAACCTTCCAGAGGGGAGTGGGATCAGTTGCATTTTCTTTTGCCGTGAGTTGATTGTTATGTAACATATTGTATATTCTCAACAAATGATTTATTCAAACTGCAGTGAGAACGAGGCCTTTATTTGAGATAGGCTCATATTATGTCCTGATGTATTTTGTTTGATGTACGTTTCCACAGTACAAATAGAGTTGTGTCATTTCACCACTCTGCTGCTTTTCTGCATGTTTTTAATTTAAGAATTATTTCTAGTCACTTCCTGTACAGCTGTTCAACTTTATTAACCTCTCCTTTTTTTGGTAGGCTTTTATTGTGAAAAATACAGGAAGGATTGACTTTCACTGACTGTAGTGCAACATGCACAAAAAAAAGTGAATGACAACAGCACTGTGTCAAAAAGAGAAGTGAGAGTGATGTGTACGACACGTCTGCTGGAGATTTACATGTTTGTTTTGACTGGTCTTAATTTGTTGAGCTTGTTTGCAGGATTCTGGAGCGTTCTTGTGTGTGATCGACGACTCTAATGAACACATGCTGTCAGTGTGGGACTGCAACAAAGGGACCAAGCATGCAGAGGTCAAGGTAAACAATCAAAGTCAAATCAGGTGTAAATGAACTTTCACAAGCTTATTAATTAAGAAATCTCAACCTTTTACAGCGATAAGGCTGCTTATTTTTATCAGCTCCATTCAAAGCAGAAATACCATAAACATTCATCATTTTGTATCCATCATTTTTAAGTTGATCTTAGCCGACTATACTGAACAGTCAGAGACTGTTACTGTGTTACGATAATTAATAAATAAATAAATAAATAAAGGTAAATACGTAAGTAAAAAAAGTGAGTACAGGAGTTGGTAGTGGTATATAGGTGATTGCTTAAACAGTTATTTATGAAGGTATTTATGAATTTTGGCAGAGCTAAGCTAGCAGTTTCCCCCTGCTTTCAGTCTTTGAGCTAAGCTAGGCTAAACACATCCTAGACCAACCAGACAAGCACACGTAAAATTCATATCACACACCTCGTTTGACTCTCAGGGAGTCGAGGTAATTAATTTGTTATTTTACAGGACAGGGTTGCACAATAAAACTTACACATGGCAACATAGCAACAACCCCCCCCCCCCGCCCCAAATTGTTGGAGAGCTTTTATTACAGCTGCTTAATGTGTTCCTACAGGTCTCACATTGTCTGACATTTATGAAGTCATCAGTCACTGCAGGTTTCGTAACCCGTAGAGAAACAATGCAGTCCTCCAACTGTAGGAAAAGCATGAGAAAGAGCCAGGCTGCACAAATGTGAACACAGTGACAGATAGGCAGCCAGATGCCCAGCATGGGCTGCGTGTTCAATATGTAGATGTTTTTTATAAAGGAGGTCTGTTTGCAGAGATTGGGGGGGGTGGGCAGTGGTGTCTCTGCTATGCTTTTATGGGCTTTTATCCCAAAACGCCTCAACTTCCCTGAGAGCAATTTCAGCACGGCTGTCATGGCAACAGTGTAAATATTTTATACAGAGAATTTGTCCGGCTGTGTGTATGTGTGTGTGTGTGTGTTCTCTAATGCTGCAAGGGGAATGCATAGGTGGGTGTTTGAACTTGTATATCATCTCAAGTCAAGAATTTATGTTTTGTGTCACGTAGCATCCAGTGTACATGATTCAGTGTGGGAAGGCGACTTAGAGCTGGACAGGTCAACACTGACCCACACTGTATAAACATACGAGTTCATCCAACCGGAACAAGATAATTATACCCCCCTCCCCTCTCTGCAGCAGTGGAATAGTCCATATGCCACTTTACAGCACAGCCATGAATGGAGCTTTTTGTGTAGAAATGATGCTTCTGTACTTTCTGTACATACTGTACATGTGGCCAGCGAAGACCTGCCACTGGGACTGTGTTTACATTTTGTGTGTCTGTACCTGGTGGCAGGAAACATCCTTCATAGTTCTCTTTGAGCAACGTTTTAACACGTCTGGGCAGCAGAACAAGGTGAAAACATGGCATTTGATCATTTGGAGTTGTGTTTGTGTGCAGCGTATTTCTCCAAGCTTATTCATTGAAAACAGCTTCCTGGTGAAGAAAGGAGGAAATGAAGCTGATAAGAACAGCGAGACTGACGAGAAATAGTGAAGTTGTGGGCTGTAAAACCAAATCAACCAGCTAAAAAAGGCTGAAATATTCCTAAAAATAATGATTAATAATAAACAATATTTATATGAACAATGACTCTCTTAAATTATAATAATGATGTGAAAGGACTCAATCACAGTGATGATCAAACAGAATTATCACTTGTCTCAAGAGATTTTAGTTGGATGGATGGTCAAATAAGCATGATCCCCCTAGCACCCCTGCAAGGGTGGAAAGCTGGTCCGCTGTTCCACGGCCAGGCTGGAATCCGCATTGCTCTTCCTGAATCTCAGGTTCAATGATCAGTCGGACCCTCCATTCCACCCTAGAATACACTTTCCTGGGGAGGCTGAGCACTTTTTTTGTAAATTAAAGACTATTATCTATTGTTTATTAGAAAAAAAATACTGACACCTTTTACTCTAATGATACTTGTCCTTGTAAAACGATACAGTGCAGTCAACCCTAATCACTTTTAATAAATCTGTTACACAGTAAAGATTTGTTGAGGCTTGGGTGATCAGAGCGTCTAGGTATCTAAGGGTTAACTAGTTATGAAAGGGTTGACTTCTTATCAGTGGGTCGTCTATATATCAAAGGGTCGACTACTCATCTAGTCTAGTTATCAAAGGGTTGTCTAGTTCTTACAGGGTCGACTAATTATCAAAAGGTTAGTTCGAATCACAGCTCCATTCAAAGTGTCCTTGAGCAAGAAACTGAAGCCCAAATTGCTCCTGATGGCTGTGATGTCAGTGTGTGAATGTGTGCGTATGGTGATCTTAGAGTGTTTTGAATAGGAAGAGCTGTATTGCTCCTGATGAGCAGTTGGCACCTTGCCTGGCAGTCTTTGCCATCAGTGTATGAATGTGACAAGTTTGTTAAAAGTGAGTGGTTGGTAGGCCAGAAAGCTGTTATATTAATACAAGTACCTCTGCTTTATTATTTTCTTTATATTACTGTTGTATAGTCCTTTGTTTCTGTATATACTCAGTATATATCTAGCCAGCAGCATGTAAAACCTTTTTTTTTTTTTTTTTTTGGGTCTCAGTGTTTTTTGATTCACAGTTCCATGTCTGATGCAGTAAGCATTTAACATTGTGGTAACAGGTGTTTGTGTGTGTTGTTGTTTTTAGAGTACCAACGAGGCTGTGTTCGCTGTGGAGTTTAACCCCAGCGACAGCACCAATATCATCACCTGTGGGAAATCCCATGTCTACTTCTGGACACTCAACTCAGGACAGTTCACCAAGAAACAAGGCATCTTTGGAGTAAGACGGCTTGAACTTATTCAAAGTCAGTTTATCCTCATTGTCTGTGTCTGTCTAAGTTTCCGCTTCCTCAGTTTGAGGCCAAAAAGAGAAGTAAGGAGTATAAATAGAGAGATATAATATAATACAAATACAAAACTGTAATTAACAATCAGGATTAAGGTTTTTAACCTGTGCTAACAACCGACCAAATTCTTCTTCTTCATACAATCTCCTTTTCCTTTCAGAAATACAAGAAGCCCAAGTTCATCCAGTGCTTTGTGTTCAGTCTGACTGGAGATGTTCTGACCGGAGATTCTGAAGGAAACATCCTGACTTGGGGAAAATCAGCTGCAGATGTCAAAACGCTTGGCAAAGGAGCCAAAGGTCAGTGCTGTAGATGAGGATACATCAGTATCAGTATCAGAGTCGAATGTTTTGTCAGTTTGAATAACAAAACAAGCTGAGAAGATCAAATCTGAAGCTGAGGAATTAAATTTAGAACCCTGGATTATATAATATTAAACAATAATATAGAATTTTATTTTGATTGATTTCTGAAATTAGTTTGAACTAATTATTTATTCTGGTTCTCTTGACTCATTTCATAATATTTTTAAGAAGTTTTTCCAGCTATATATTTTACCTTTTTTCCTTCACTTGGCCCACACCCTTTTCACATTGCCAAAACTTTTGGCCCTCATTTGTCTACATGCAAACTAACTTCATTTGTCTTTCGTTTCCCAGAGACCTTCCAGATCATGCGACAGACCAGAGCCCATGAAGGCAGCGTGTTTACCCTGTGCCCCCTGCAGGGCGGTGCTCTGCTCAGCGGAGGAGGGAAAGACCGCAAGATCATCCGCTGGAGTGCTGACCTGGCACCCGAGAGAGAGTGTGAGGTGAACCACAGCTGTATGTGTGTGTGTTTGTGCGATGGTGGAGAGCTCTGTTAACTTCCATTCAGACACGTGGGAAGCTTGTTGATCCATGTCATTATTATTATGTCCAGATTCCAGAAAAGTATGGAGCAGTCCGTACCATTGCAGACGTGGATGGAGAGGAGTTATTAGTTGGTACAACCCGTAATGCCATCCTTAGAGGCACCTTCTCAGATGGATTTGTGGCCATAGTGCAGGTATGTGGTAGTGACTGACCATTGACTGACCAAAGAACAGTGGTTACAGCAAAGAGCAGCTGTATCTGCTTACACTGCAGCCAAACAAACGAACATTGTTTTTTCAGAAGTTGTGCAAGTCATGTTGCACATAGTGAGAGGAGTTTTCCACAAAACAGAAGGGCACAGTAAAAGAAGTCAGTTATCTAACAGCTCACTGTTCCATTACCCTCTGACATATTTCAACTGAAACTGAAAGACGAAATCTTCTTTTCTGGAAGCATTTTTAATGAATGATCGCGGTCAGCACTACCATCAGTGACAAATACATTGTGTTTCTTGGGTCTCGTTCATAATACAAGCCAACCCGTGTTTTCACCAGTTAAATAATGGACCTGTGTGTAGGACTTCTTGGCATCTTTAGGCCACCACTACAGCCAAGATATACATCCTCTTGATCCATTGTTCACAGAGTGCCCTGTTAAGCCTGGTTCAGACAGGGACAGGCAAACCAGACGCCGGCGGCGTTTTTCAATTCATTTCAGTGGGGGTCGGGCGTTTCCGAATCGGCAGCAGGCGTTGCCGCAAAAAACGTTGCCAGCGACCGGGAGAGAAGTTGAACCAGATTCAACTTTTGGGAAAACGGAGCCCCACGTCACACTCCGGCCGCCAATCAGACACTCAGATCGGTCAAAGCTCCACAGCCTGAAATGTCTCTGAAGCAGAGACTATCCAGGTGGATTCACGGACTAAACTCTGATAATCTACCTGTGTGTGTGTTCTCAGTTTGTTTATTTCATGAACCAGCTTCTAAATCTGAGTCCGACACCGCAAAATATAATGACGCGAAGAAGTTTAATTTGATTTGTGTCCGATGATTAGAGAGAGAGAGAGAGAGAGAGAGAGAGAGAGAGCAAGCTCGGGCCTCGATAAAGCTGTTATTAATCAGAGAAATAAAAAGTTATTTCCTGATTGTTTCACAGCGGTTACATTCAGCACGTATAGACACGCCAACAACAACCCACCTCAGCTCCCCTCGCCCCCCCAACACCGCACTCCCCCACCACCGGTTGCCGGTTTCCCTGTCCCTGTCTGAACGTGGCCTTAAGCAGAGCCACTCAAAATCTACTCTTAACTTGAGAGGACTGAACACAGCCTCCAAAACCAGCGGTGTCCAGACTGGCAGAGAATACAGTACCCAATACAGTATCCTACCGAGGTGGTTTTCTTGCCGGGTTTGGCTCCTGGTTTGCTACTTAGCAATCTTTGCATCAGGAAAGTCTGTAAATCACTTCGGTAGTGTAACATCAGTCCCTGTTGGTCTCAAAGGCTGTGTTCAAAAATCTTATGGTCCGGCTTCTGAGCCCAGTTCTGTTGTCTGCTAATGGCAGATTCAGTTGGCAGCAGTTCATTAGCAGTTAGATACTTTGGGAAGTAATTAGACTAAAGCCGTCTGTCCATCAGGAAACTGTGTAAAGAGTTGAAGCTGAGCAGTCGAGGACATCAGAGGGAAAAGCAGCAAATATATTGTGTATAAAATCTGATCCAGTTTGAATAAAGTTCTAAAGTAGTGCTTTTGTACAGTAATCAGTGAGGCCCGGACATAAATGACTGTAGCAGGATGAAAAATTAGTACACGCCCCCCGAGTGCAGGATGACGTCATCAACAACTTTTTATGGTTTATCAGGAAATGACAAACTCTAAAATACCATGAAGAATACCTGAACATACTGAAAACACTTTGTGTCAGTGTTGGACAGACACTGGAGGACAGAGGACAGATGGGACAAACACACTGAGACATTCATGAGGACTTCATGGGGACTTTAAGGATGACTTGACAAATACACCAGATGTCCAGAGACTGGGAAGAATGGAGAGTCACTCGTCTTTGTCCCATGGTCCCCTGACGTGTTGATCCGGCCCTGAGTATCTTAGATCTAAATGTATTCAGTGTGTTTAGATCCCACAGATTGCGGTCAACAGCTGGCATCAAAATGCTTTTGAGCAATGTCTCTGCTGACCGCTGGAATTTGGCTTCCTGCTCACATTTGATTTTTATCTGTGGGAAACTGAAACCACTTCCACTTCCAGTCTAAAGCCCTGCTAGTGACCCCTAGAAGCCACAGTGATCATTGCACCACACATGTTGGGGAAATTGATTTGGATCCAGCCAATGTAAATTTCATAAGTGCTGCTTTGGGACATTCATGAAAACATTTGATTTTAGAAATTAAGAACATTAAAGGCTCTTAACTTCTGCTTCTTCAGCGTGGTCACAATACATCCAGACTATAAGTGTGTGTGTACTTTAAAGGAAAGATGTGAACTGATTTTGTTGTTTTGCTGTGTGTGTGTGTGTGTGTGTGTGTCTCAGGGCCATGTAGATGAGATGTGGGGTCTGGCTACACATCCCTCTCAGAACATCTTCCTCACCTGTGGTCACGACAGGCAGGTGTGTTTGTGGAACACAGAGGAACACAAGCTGGACTGGTGCATCACCCTGGAGGTACGACACACTGATCGCGATGTTTCTATCTGACTGACAGTTGTTATAAATAAAACACATGGATATGGATACTGTTAACTGGCCCTGTATGTCTCTGACAGGAGTATGGGCTGTGTGCTGGTTTCTGCCCAAATGGTTCAGTGGTTTCAGTCGGCCTCAGCACAGGAAGGTAACAGAGCACTATTACACTTAAACCAATCAGTGAGCTGAGAATAATTCAGAAGATCATGAAAATGTGATAAACCTGCACAGTATGAACATTTATTAACCCTTTATAGGGTTATATAGGGTCTTTTTTGACTTTTTAAAAAGTTTCAGTTTTAGGCTGCAAATCAAAGTCGAAGAAGTTACCGTATACGCTCACTCGCCCACCTAGGGCAAAAAAAAAAGTCCAAATGAACAATCAGACATGTGTCTTACTGAACTTATGATACTTATTTCAAAATATCATCAGAATCAGAATCAGAATCAGAATCAGAAATACTTTATTAATTGTGTTGCAGGAGAAGAAATACAGCATAACATAGGGGAGAGGGGAGGAAAAAAGAAAAGCAACCAGGAAAAAATACCTCAGCAACATAAGCACGTAATCAGTACACCTTACAACATAAAAACTCATGACTTGCAACAGGGGAGGGAAGAGGGGGGTGGAGGTAACCCCCCTCTTCCCTACATGTGATACAGTGCAGAAAATGTTAGGGTTAGAGTTAGAGTAGGATCCAGTAGAGGCCATAGCAACGCTACCTGTGACGTAGCCTGACATTCGCTGATTGGCTGGAGAGAGTCACATGATTCTGCTCCTTCATTGAGAGACACAGGGACCATTTTAAAAGCTGTGGGAGTTACCATATATGGTTCCTTGTCTGATAAAGGGTTAAAGGGTCCCTGACTATGAAAATCATTTTAACAGAATGACGGAAATATTTTAAAGGAATAGTTTAGCCTCTGTAAACTGAACCAGTCGTTGAAACAGGCTAAGCTTGAAGTTCATGCCTCTTAAAGTTTTTCTTTGCTGATGTCACCAAGTGCCTGCTCATGGTGGGAACTGTTGAATCTCTGTAAATATTATTATAAATATTACAGTATAGACCTGCTCTGTATGGAAAGTGTCATGAGATAACTTCTGTTATATATAAATAAAACTCAATTAAATAGTTAAGCATGTAGACTGGAAACAATCAATCAATCAATCAAACTTTATTTGTATAGCACTTTTCATACAAAACATGTAACTCAAAGTGCTTCACATAAAAACAGAAAAACAGAAAACAGCTGCTGCTGTAAACAAAACCAACACGATGAGCCAAAAGATGCTTGAAGAGCTGAGAGGAACTGTTTGTCTTCTTTTACATTACATAGTCATGGTTTACATAGTTTATGTTTAACCAATCAGCTCCCTGCCCCGTCTGTCTCTGTCCTCGTGAACCAGGTGGATGGTCCTCGACCTGCTGACCAGAGAGGTGGTCTCTGAGTTCACTGATGGGAACGAACAGCTGTCCGTCATGAGATACTCACCAGGTCAGACTTCACGTTGACTGTAGAACTGCTCTCCGAATTCAGACTCCAGCTGAGTTTAACATCTTCTTTGAAAAGTTTGGAGTTAAAGATGTCAAAAGCTGTCCTCCTGAGCCCTTCTGACGTGCTTCTTTACACAGAACACATGCACTTTGAGGTAGTGCTGCAAGAAACATGCTAACTCTGGAAACATAATTAATAAGTAATGGCTCTTGAGTTGAGACATTTGTCTGTTCTGTATATACTATATATTAGAGATTAATGTCATCTCAGTGTGTATGCTTGCCAATAGAATAGCTCTGCATCAAGCTGCTCCTTAATGTTTATCTTTCACAAAATAACAGAGTAAAAATGTCTTTAGAACTAGTTTTTATATCAACTCAGTGCACAAAGTGAGTAACATAATGACAACAAAACAAAGTAACTGATGTAGGCAGTGGTGGAACAGCACCTCCTGTGTTCTGTGAGGTCAAATGTTTGTCAGTGGCTTTGAACACAGTGATTTAATGGATGTTTCTGGATAAACAAACTCTTTCACAAAGCTCCATCCCTGTGTGGATCCTTCTCTTGATGTCGTCAGACTTATAATTATAGTTAAATAACCATTGTAATTATATTACTGTTATGATAATAACAATCAAACCCTGTCAGTGGCAAAGTAAAGTACATTCATGGGTACACATTGCAGCCTGTTTTGCAGCTAAGTTGACTTAGTGGAGCAGCTTTTTAGTGGCTACCTGGTCACCCCAAACAGAAGATTAACCCTCAAATATCTGAGCTGTTAAACAAAGAAACACTGCATTGCTAACATTACACCTTCCTGTAAACCAGTGGAACAATATGTGTGGACAGCCAATCTGATGATTGAAGTAATGATATAGAACATGTTGTGGTCGTGGACATCACAGTTGTGGGAATCCCCTTTAATTGTGTTAATTCTCTCACGTATTTTCAGATGGCAGCTTTTTAGCTGTCGGTTCCCATGACAACTTCATCTACATCTACAATGTGACGGAGAGTGGCCGGCGATATGCGCGTTTCGGGAAATGCAATGTGAGTCACATATCAAACGCAAATGTTCCCATTCGTTCCTGGAATTCTTGATCTAGTCTGACTGTGTGTACTTGTGTTTGTTCAGCCGTGTGACTGCTCATGCTAAATCCTCACTTCTTCCTAAACAAAGTAAAGAATATCACCAAATTTAAAGTACAAAGTCTGGTGATGTTCTACACTTTTCTTGGAGTCAACAAATCCCATGTGTGGAGCCAAACCAGCACTGACTGTATCGACTAACAAGTACTGTGTGTGTGTGTGTGTGTGTGTGTGTGTGTGTGTGTGTGTGTGTGTGTGTGTGTGTATCAAAGCCTGATGTAACTTCTTCCTCTGTGTCATAGAGCTCCACAGTTCTCTGAAAAACTATTAAAAACACATCAGTGAGACACACTTCATCACCATGAACACACACACTGTAGTTTATTTTGGATCAGTCCCACACACACACCATCCTGCTGCCACAAATATTCACCAGAGCACCAAATGTGGATTCATCCACCGCCGAAAATAGTCCCCAATAGATGCACTATTTCCTCCTGTTTGAGTAACGTTTGATGAAAACTACAGTGAGCAGCTGTTTTGAAATCTATATTTCTTTTTTAAAAAATGATGTACAAATACATACATGTTCTCATCCATCTGGACCAAACTGGTTCTGCCAAATTTGAGACTTGACCCCGACCCAAGAGGCTAATAACAACTCCTTCAACACTTGGCAGGATGCAGATGTTTGGCAGTCCGAAAGAGAACGAGAGACATTTTCTTTAGAAATAACTTCTGACTCACATCTTAGAGCAGACAATAGGACACAAAGGACATCAACCAGCAGTCCAGCAAGTGCAAGCATTTCAGCAACAAAACCCCACCACTGCTCAGCCTCACACACACTGCCAGGAATAGAAAATTAAGAAGAAAAATAAAAAATACATTTTCAAATGTACAAATTCAGAGAGCCACAGACACGGACAGGAAGTCAGAACACAGAGCTGACAGACACACTGTTGGTTTGGTTTGGGTCTCCTGTGTGACTCTGCCTCTGCTTATCTGTCCAATCAGGGTCACTCCAGCTTCATAACTCACCTGGATTGGTCCAAAGATGGAAAATACATTATGTCTAATTCAGGCGACTATGAGATCCTTTACTGTAAGTAGAAAAGCCTCTTTTTGTATGTAAACCTTCAGCATGCATGACAGTGACAGTGACAGTGAGTGTGAACATATTTTGACAGGGGACATCGCAGCAGGCTGTAAACTGCTGAGGAATCGCTTTGAGAGCAAAGACAGAGAGTGGGCCTCCTATACCTGCGTGCTGGGCTTCCATGTCATGGGTGAGAAGTCCAACATGTGTGGTGACTGTGTGGAGCCTCTAAACAGGGCGGTGTTTATTTAATCAAGTCAGGTTGATGAGTGTTGCTGTGGTGTTCCAGGTGTGTGGTTGGAGGGCTCTGATGGCACCGACATCAACGCCCTGTGTCGCTCTCACAGTGAGAGGATGGTGGCCGTGGCTGATGACTTCTGCAAAGTTCACCTCTTCCAGTACCCCTGTCCTAAACCTAAGGTACAGATCACACTCACTTTATAGGTCAAACTTCCTGTTTACTGCAGCTGCCCTCATGCAGAGCAAATGTTCTCTGACTGCTTCCTTAAAGGTCAGTGTGTCAGATTTACCGGGCTCTGCTCACACTATATAATCTTCATAACTCTGTTTTCATGAGTGTATAATCACCCGAGGTTGTGTTACCTTAGAATGAGACTTGTATCTACAGCAGTGGTTCTCAAACTTTTTCGGTCATTCCCCACTTTGGACAAGGGGGAATTTTCAAGCCACCTGCCCCCACCACCCCAACACAATGCTAATGAAATACGCCAAGCTTATTTTCAAGTAACATCATGTTGTATCTAAATTCTAACTCAATAACATCAAATTAAAGTTCAACATTAGGGAAAATAAAAGTGCAGCTGTGTCATAACTTGCATCATGTTCAAAAATAGAGAAATAGAAAGTTTGTTCCGCTACAATTAATATGCTGACGTTTATCATTATTTTGGCACTTTGGTTCCAGGTTACATTTTTCTCTGGGTCTCATATCTAATGTTCTTTTAATTTAGGCTGCATGTAGGCTAGTAATGATTACTTTGTTTGTGGGTGTTTTGTTTTGAATGTATGATCTTTGTTGTCATTGAAGAAAGGCATTGATAAAGCAGACATCCCAACCTGCAAAAAGTCATTTCAGGGAGGTTCGTTCCGGGAGGGGGGTGTGGGTGATCGGTCTAATAAGCGGCAACACACAGCTATAAGGACGCTTTGCTCTCACACGCGCTGCATTTATAGTCACACAAACACACACACACACACACACGCACGCAGTCACTCTCTAGTCTAGTGCGCGGTCTTGCTCCGGATTCCGGGAGATTGGATCTCATTTGGGGGTGTCAGGGAGCCGCTATCAATATGCGGGAGACTCCCGGAACTTCCGGGAGAGTTGGGATGTCTGGATAAAGATAGGCATAAAAAGGAAAATTTCCTCCCGTTTGGCGCACCCCACCTGTCACGTCTCTATTCCCCACCAGTGGGGCGCGCCCCACACTTTGAGAACCGCGGATCTACAGACACCACAGGTCCTCCTCCATGGGGTCTGCTGGTTTGCAGCACCTTGTTTCTACAAAGACAACTCCTTCACACTAGGAAGGATAGGGTGAGGTGAGGGGTTGTAATCAGCAAATGCACTACTAGATGCCACTAAATCCTACACACACTTTGTGTAATGTAACTTCCAATGATATCTCAATGATCCGGTCATTTTAAACAGAGATAACTGTGTGTAGTGTCAGCAAACTGAGGACAGCTTCTATGCTGTCTCCTACGTCCTGTGGCTGAGGTTCAGTGAGGAACACCACACCTTTTAATTTAATGTTGGCATTTTTTTCTAATGATTATAAACTAATCATGTTTGTTTTGTCAAATCTGTAACATGTAACAGCTGTTCAATAAATCTAGTGGAGTAAAAAAAATGTCCACATGAATACAAAAATTAAGGAAAGTGCCAAAACTTGTACATAAGCACAGTAACTGAATGAAACACAACTAGACTACTATGAAACACACGCACTAATAAAAACTGTATATGAAACAAATATGATTCAATATATTTAAACAGCCGTTTGAGCTTTAAAGCCTCTGAGAGGACTTCCTCCTTCCATAGTGCTGGAAACCAGTCTTACCCAGTTCAGAGTTGGTATGAGGAACTATCCTGTGGTCTGCTGTCTTTGTTTTTACTTTGATAAATATCTCAGCAGCTCAGGACATTGTAAATGAAAGGTACACAGGTAAGCTTGTAGACGTTATGTGGCTGTCCAGAGTCATTAGTTGTGTTTAAATCCACACGGTGGTATTAATGTCTGGTGCTTTGGAAACATTGTGCAATTAACAGTTGAGAGAAAATGATGATAAAAGCAACATCACGTCAAAACTGATATTTTTGTGTTTTGTTGTCTCCAGTTTCAGAGTGTAATCCCTCTGTGGTAAATATGTTCAGCTGTACTCGAGTATTTATTCTGATTACATTACTTATGATCAAAAACTGGCGAGTCGACAACTTTGCTAACAGCCACAATTTACCAGAACCTACAGATTTCTGACAAAATAAAACTCGTTATATTGGGTACAATACAGAAACCACATGTGAAGTCACTTGGTGTGTTGATGTTTTGAGGATCTTCTTCACTATCTGCAAAGCCAGCATTGGTCATTTATCAAGTTTTAATGTCCATTCCACATTTTAGAAGTAACATTTGTCTACAACATTTCTTGTTTCAAATTAAGGGCTCAGCCGGGATTTGAACCCTGGACCTCTCGCACCCAAAGCGAGAATCATACCCCTAGACCAACAAGCCATTTATGCAACAATTTAGCTAACAAACTGAGCTAACATTAGCTCACAGCAGCAAACAAACTGAGCTAACAGCAGCTAACAAACTGAGCTAACAGCAGCTAACAAACTGAGCTAACAGGAGCTAACAGCAGCTAACAAACTCAGCTAATATTAGCCAACAGCAGCTAACAAACTGAGCTAACAGGAGCTAACAGCAGCTACATTTGGATCAGGAGAGCTGACATCAGAGAGAAAACCAGAAAGATCTTTTCATGAATTGTTTGGTCCAGAAAATATCAACAATAATGACAAATAACTGCCACAGTTTACCAGAACCTACAGATTTCTGACAAAATAAAACTCGTTAAATATCAACAATAATGACAAATAACTGCCACAGTTTACCAGAACCTACAGATTTCTGACAAAATAAAACTCGTTATATTGAGTACAATACAGAAATCAGATGTGAAGTTACTTGGTGTGTTGATGTTTTGAGGATCTTCTTCACTATCTGCAAAGGCAGCACTGGTCATTTATCAAGTTTTAATTTCCAGTCCACATTTTAGAAATATTGTTTCAAATTAAGGGCTCGTCCGGGATTTGAACCCGGGACCTCTCGCACCCGAAGCGAGAATCATACCCCTAGACCAACGAGCCATGTATGCAACAATTTTGCTAACAAACTGAGCTAACAATAGCTTTTATCTAACAGCAGCTACAGTTGTCAGCAGTTTACTTCACTGTCCATCAGGAAACTCTGTAAATCACAGAGAGATGAGGCGGAGCAGCCGGAGGACATCAGAGGGAAAACCAGAAAACATTTTCTCCATAAAATATGATCCAGTTTCACCAAAATCAGTGAAATAGTTGGTGCTGTGTGACTTAGTGCCGTAAAGCGTTACGTACTTCTCCCGACCCGGATTCAAAGTTACATAGTGTGAGAACAGACGTATGAATGACAGAGACACCATTCACCTGATTACAGGTCAGTGTAGATCAACAGGAGTTAAAATCTGATATTTAATGTGAGCAGTTACACAGTGTTTCTTTAAAAGTGCACACAGCTGTTTAGATCCGCCTTTATTTCTTCTGGATCTCCTCCCGTGAAAAACATGCAGCATGTGCAGTGATTTATCCTGACTGTCTGAACCTCCTCCCTTCTGGGCGTGTGGAGATAAAAAAAAACAAAAAACGACCTTTCCTCTTTTCCTCTGCAGGCGCCCAGCCACAAATACGACGGCCACGGCAGCCACGTCACCAACGTCTGCTTCACCCACAGCGACTCCCACCTCCTCTCCATGGGCGGGAAGGACACCTGCATCCTTCAGTGGAGGGTGATGGGAGGCGGGGTCAGCGACAGCAGGGAGAGACTGGCCTCGGCCTCGTCCACCTCCACCAGCTCTCCAGAACCTGCCACCAGCTAGGAAGGACACAGTTAAGAGCGGTGACAGAGAGGGGGGGACTGTTTACACACAGCCAGAGGGGCGTGTTGGTCAGTGGACCTCGGCCACAGTTATGGGCTCAGCCGGGCCTCTGCGGTGCCACTGCTGCCTCAGTTTCATACAGAACATGTAGAGGAATCCTCTCCAGGAGGAATGTTCATATTAAATTTACACTTACACACCTCCATAATCATGTAAATCCTCATGAAACTGAACAGTGTGATTCTTCCTTTAACACAGAATCCTTGTTGTTCTGTCGGATACGTGCTGAGGATCATTAGAAGTGGTCATGTATGTTTGATGGAACAGAAAGAACAGAACAGAACGTGACTGGACTCCTGTGGTGACAAAGACTTTGGTTTCAGTGAACATTCCTGTGTTGTACTCCACCTTGTTTATCAAACTTACCAAAGTGCTGCATGGTGGCCATCGGGCTTCTAAAGATGTTTTCATCATGTCTTTTTTACATATTTTTTAATATTTGAAGCAGTGTTCGACATCTCAGCTAATACTGAAGCTGTTTCTGTGCTTGCATTAGACAGACTGTGACAAACCTGTTCCATTGAAATCGACTCTCAGCATTTCTGACTAATTATTTCTCTAACAGTTGATCAGTACACTTGAAATGATTACTTTAGTATAGTTTTATATATTTAAGAGAACATTGGGAATACTGTGATGTTGTATCTGTCAAGCTCCCAATAAATAACTGAAGACTGGAGTGTGTGTATTGTGTGTGAAGCGTCACTAGTGGGCAGTGCTGCTCCAGGAATTGTGTGTTGAGGAAATGCACGTTTCCAGTCATCATGTCCCAGACCAGAACATCCCAGAGTGGACCACGTTAGAACAGCAGGACCTTTTTCTTCAGTGCAGTTCATGAATCCTGTGGACAAACTCAGGAGAAGGCGACCGCCAAGTAAGTCAGAGGTTTCAAAGCTCAGGGTCAGGACGATCTCAACAGATCCTTCACTGAAGTAAAGGAGCAGTACTACAATGTAAAAACATTCAACATGTTAGTTATAGTATAACCATATTATAAATATATGTAAATCATTGAAAGAACTCATAATGCAGAACAAAGTTTACAAAGTTTAGGATTCTTATTACTGATACATGAACATGAAGCATCATTTTAAGGCTGTAACTGTTTGAGGTGTGGCTAATTTGATTAGATATACAAAGATAATATATTATTTGAATATTTAGGAATGCACTGTATGTTTTTACAATGTAACATTGTCAGTCGTGCAGACTAAAGTTTAAAGAAGCATCAAATGGAAATACTCAAATTGTATGTAAGTGTAAATATACTCAGTTACTCTCACACAAAAACCCCTCAAGGGTTCACAAGATAAATGTGAGTGGTGACAGTTACGTGACAGGTGAAGAAATGAAAATACATCTCTGTAACATTTTTCATCTTTTTATTGTTTCATTTGTTTTTTTAAGATATGTTAGTTTGACCTCTTCAGGATGAAAGACAATTTCTGTCAGGAAAAGACAAATGAATGGATGCAAACTTAAAGGTCAGGTGGGTTAGATTGGGAGCTTCTATTTTCAGAATAAAGCAGACATGGAATATAGTATTCATAACTTTGTTTTCATGCATGTATAATCACCTGAAAATAAGAATCCTTTTATTTTTGTTACTTAAAAATTCTCCTTTTATGTCTACGGTTATAGCGGGTCCTCTTTCATGGAGGCCGCCATATTGAAACACTGTGTTTCTACAGTAGCCCAGAACAGACAAACTAAATAGTGACTCTAGTTAGGGCCTTTCAAATGTTGTTTCTCCTTTACACTAGGAAGGTGAGGGTGATGTGAGGAGATTGCAATGCAGCAATTAGACCACTAGATGCAACTAAATTCTACACACTGGACCTTTAATAGTAGGTCAAATTGTCGCATGTACTGAGACAGATTGTGATATGAAGTACCAATAAAGGTCAAAGTATTGAGGGAGCAAGTCCAAATGATGGAAATGTAAAGTGAAATGTATTATGGCTCCAGACGCCTGCGACCCTGATATGGATAAGCTGTTACAAATAGTCTGTTAGATGAAAAAAAACACAAATATCACACAACAAAACAGTACAGGAGAAAACAAAACGATGATGTACAACAGCTGAAAATCCTGAAAAAACTCAATCTTAACTCCCCTGATACAAAAACAAACTAATGTCTGCATGTTCTGAACATCCATTTAAACCTTTTCAACTATAAAAAAAATATATATATATATTTTTTTTTTTATAGTCGTATATAATATCGTATTGAGAGTCAAATTAAAGTTATTTTTGACTGATGTGAACTTTAACTGTAATTAGTACCATAATGTGACTCACTGTTTCATCAGATGTCCAAATTTAAACTCAACATGCCATCAGTAACACGCTTCAGGACTAAAGGCCTCTAAAATGTACTAAAATCTCTGCTTGATGCTCTCAGCTCATAAACATCCTGTGACTGCAGTTCACCAGTGGACGTGGCATCATGTAAAGAGGTGTGGAGGTCATCCTTCTCTTATCTCACAGTGAGTGTTATAGAGTGGAGAACAGTGCTAACATGTGGAAGCCCTCTGCCTGCTCCACCTGCAGTTCAGCCCACCATCATTACTTAAAGCCTCTGACAGGAAGAGTCTGCCTGTTTTCAGGATTTTATTTTGAAGGAGGCTTCTTTTCACTGTCTGTACTGTGCGCGCGCGTGCATGTGTGTACATTCCCAATTTCCTGTTTTGTCTGACCTGACAACAAGCTGACTTTAATTATTGGTGTATGTGTGTGATATAAACTTTATTTCCTCTCTCATCAATTCTCTAAATAACCGTTTAGTCTCCAGGAAGCGCGCGAGAATCACTTTAGAGCCACTTTAAAATGTGTGAACTTTTACATATGTGTGTGAGAGGGGGTGTGTGCTTTATATTATAAACATACTGATTAATAAACATGGCCAGTGAAAAAGTTAATTGTAAGATACCGGAGATTGCCGACGATCTCCGAAGATGACGATTTGCGCACGAGCGAAGGGGGCCAGTGAGTGTGTGTTTTCTGTGTGCGGAGTGTGTGTGTGTTGAACTGAGCGGAGGTGAAGAAGAGGAGGATGAAGCTGGGAGCGGAGGATGGGAGGAAGAGTGGAGTAAGAGACAGGCTAGCTGTGTGTGAATGAGTGAGTGAGGGAGGAAGAGGAGAGGAAGGTCGTGTGAGGGACCGAAAACAAAGACTTGAATTTTTTGGGGATAACCTCCGGAACATTACTAACGGAAACTTTCAACTTTTTACCCGCCACAGCTCGGCTCGTAGTGCCCGGAGCCGGCTTTGTTTCACGGCGGGGGTGTCTACGATAAATGAAGGAATAAAATAGATCCCCATCGACCTTTTCTACCCAAGCGGGGAATACCCTGGGACTGATTTTGCTAAAGGTTACGAGAGAATGGCGGCCAACATGTACCGAGTGGGAGGTAAGGAATGTTTTACATTTTTGAGACACCCCCCACAACGTGATTGTTCGCTTCGACAGCAAGGTGGCTAAGCTAGCCGCTAGCTGTCTGTTCGGTTAGCCGCTAACTATCGCTAGCTCCTGCCTAGCGTCCGTACGTGCGACCACCCTGTGCACGAGAGCACGTCAAATCTGTTAAAACAACCGACAATGTAATGTGACTTAACCGACGGACAAATGCAAATAACTCCAACATTATGACTTAGTTTATACTAGTGTAATTAGCCGGAAACGCTCTTGCATTCGGCGTGGATATAATACACCAAGCAGAGTTAAATTATGGAAAATATCAACTTTTACAACACACTGCCGTCATATCCAGACTAGTTTTCTCCGCTAAAATACGTTACACACCGCGGGCGGCTGCCGAGCGGTGTGAACCGGCGGCGAAAGTTGCTATTACGTTTAAAATAAATGCCGCCCGGGAAATATTAGACTGAAATATTAGACCGAATCGCGTTTGTAGTCACAAGTAATCCGAGTAACCGTAATATGCAACGTTTGTGACGGTGAGTCTGTAACTCACACACATATGGTGAGTTAACGTCCTGGAAGTGAATACAATGCTGGTTAACAGTAGCTGCTAGCTGTTAGCACCCATTTGTGGTGGACGGCTAAAGCTGGCAGGCTAGCTCCGGTTAATGTCATTATCGCTCCGCCATATCGCTTCATATGCCGTGCATAGCGTTAGCCGCGCTGGCTAACTTTGATTGCTAAGTTTTGTTAGCTTGGCGCTACAGACTGAATGTGGTTGAGTGTTAGCCGGTATGTTTGCTTCTCGAAACACTCTGATAAGTGTTTAGTTCGTTAAGTGTAACTAACGTTACCTCGTCTAATACCGTGTAACGTCCGTTACTACGAAACACCGGCAAGAGAAAAACAACGTAGCATTTAATTCACGTAGAAGAAATAAGTTGTGTTGGCTAACACTAACTTGCTACCAGTGTCAGGGAGACTTCTCGGTTCGTCATGTGCCGCTACATCGCAGCAAAATGAAATTATGACATAAAAATGACGTGAATTTTGACTCCACATCTTCAAATATCTGCTGTTTGCATGTTTATTAAGATTTCCACCTCACTCCGTGTTAACACCGGGCTTTGAAACGTCACCTTTACCGTGGAGAGAGACGAGACGCCGGTAGACACGGCTCCGTCCAGCTCTGACCGCTTTTACTCGGTGAACCTGCGCTTAACCGTGGATGTGATCGGTCGCTTTGTCTTTTCGGTGCTTATGACTGCCTGTTCGTTTGTCCCGGAGCGTTAATGACGCCGTTAGGACTGGGTGTACCTTGTTGTGAGGTCTGTTTTGTGGCGGCAGAGATGGCCGGTCTGACAGCAGACAGGCTTATCGCTGTGCACGGTCACAACTTCCTACAGTCTGTGTAGTCTCTGGAGGTCATGCCGATTAAACAGTGCACCGCAAAATATCCCGCGCTTCATGTTAACACTTCGCTCGGATGTCATAGTAACACACCACACTGTCAGCTTGTTTGTTATCATTTTGCATAGTTTTTTTCCCATGGTGCATCACGTTTCAGTTTGAACACTGATGCCTCTGCTCTGCTGTAGAAACACTTTCTATTTGTCTCATGTTGTAGTTTTAGTTGTAGTCTGCAGACACATGAAGCCTCACAGTGTTTGTGTTGGCTCTCTGAGTGGACTTCCTTATTCTAGTAATGTTCTCCCCTCTGCCACTGTGGCTTCTCTTTCTGTAAAGTAACTCCACATCTCATCAGCACATTTGCATTCTTTTGTGTGTGTGTGTGTGTGTGTGTGTGTGTTGCCGCCACTGCCACAGTGTAGTATTGTCCTTCAGTGTGGGCCTGTCAGTTGTAGAGAAGTGAGTGAGAAGTGGTTTCTGGGTAGCTGCAGCTGGAGGAGGAGTACAGCACAGCTAAGGTATGGTCCTCAAATGTGGTGATTACTTTAGGACTAATTATGAAAATGCGTTTCAAGTGTCCTGGAAACGCCTTGATAGTTTGGAACTAATTCGAGGCTTTCTCACAGGAACTGTTTTTGTGCACATGTAGAATGAGTCAAAGAAACAAAAAAGCTTAAAGCTTTGTGTTGCTGTTACGGAGACTGCTGTAAGATTGATGTGTCAAAATAGTGACACTACTCAGCTGGTCAACTTATTGCTAGTTGCATCTTTACAGTAAGTTGCTTGTGTCAGCCGCACATCCTGAGATGGTAAACCTGAATACAGGTGGGCATGTAGTTCAGTATTGAGAACAATGTGGACAACATTAAGGTTGGGTGAGTGATCCTGGAGAAATCCACACCATGATACGCCGTGAACCACGCAGCAAGCGATGTAGCTAATGTTAGCTCTGTTGTGGTTTTGCAAACTGTCACTAAAGTTGTTGCTGTGCAGCTAACCTGCAGAGAGACAGCAGCTCCAGACAGCCACACTCACATCTGCTCCTACAGCTAACATCACAACAACAGCACATCCAGGCAGACTAGAGAGTAAGCTGAATGTCCATGAACAAGTCAACGTTACACAAATCCAGGCTGGATAACAAGCCAGTGCTGGGCGGCTCAGCCCAGACCGCTCTGTTTGTTTGGACTGTATTTTTCTTTGGTTTATGTATCATTAATATAATGAGACATGTATAAATGAAGCCTCCTGCTCAGAGCGGTTCATCTCACCATAAAGAACATCACGTCTCCGTCTTGTGTACAGTCAACAGGCATGCTGGGGGATCTTTGCGTTGCATTGTGTTGTTGGGCAGCTGCAGAAAGCCGCTGCCTCTCTCAGGCAAAGTTGTACTTTTCACCAGCTTGCCGGATCATGTGTGTGTGCAGTGGAATTTCCACAGTTAACTCGTAATGCTAAGACTAGCCTATATGATATCGCAGTGAGCAACAAGCATACCATTATGTAATGACCTGGAAATTGATTGAGCCAACACAGTAACAAGGTGAAGCAGTTTAGCTGTGTGATGCAGAAACAATAAATGTATTCAGTGGCCGTGTTGTCACACTTGAACCTGTCATATTAATGAAGCCAGTGTCCGCAGATTTGGCGCCCAGTCAGGGTTTGTGTTGTTGCAGCCGGCTGCAGTCCTGTGTGAGCGTGCGCCCGTGTTAGCAGTCCTCCAGAAGCACACAGTGTTCAGGCTGCATGTAAGATCATTATCTTCCCCAGAGATTAGTCAAAGGGCTTCCTCCTCTTCATTCACCCTCAAGCACCCGGCACACTGCGCCACTCCAGCCGCATACGTCCACAACAAACACTCACAGCTGCCTCCTCAGCAGACATCTTTTCTTGTCTTAATTCATGGAATGAAACCTTTTCACAAGCGACCTGATTATGAGGTGTGTGTGTGTGTGTGTGTGTGTGTGTGTGTGTGTGTGTGTGTGTGTGTGTGTGTGTGTGTGTGTGTGTGTGTGTGTGTGTGTGTGTGTGTGTGTGTGTGTGTGTGTGTGTGTGTGCCCTCTGAAGTCCAGTGTGTTTTTTTTCCTGGATCATTGATCCATCAGCCCCCCTCTCTCACTGATACACTGAGCTGGCCTCAGCACTAGTGGAACTGGATCATTCTTTTATTTTTTCCCACTGGGCAGGAAGACTGAAAGATTGTGGGCTGGAATAAAAGAATAATTCCCTCCTTTCACCATCACTTTGTCTTCAGAGCTAGAATTAGTCATGTCAGGCACACGAGAGTGCACATCCCCTTTTGGTGCTTCAGCCAGTGTTATGTAATGTGGAGCTGTTGTGTTTCCCCTCGCTGTGAACACGGAGGTGATGCTTCTCGGGTCGGACTCTCCGTACATCGGTGTGCTAAGTAGAGCAAGAAATCCTCTCCCTGTCTGAATCCTTCCTTCTCCGTCTCTGCTCGTGGTGATGCATCAGAAGCCCACTGATATCCTCCTGAGGGCTCTCTGTCCCTGCTTGTGGGTGGACCAGATGGAGCTTGACGTGAAGCCGCGCTGCTGTGCAAGAACTGCATCAAGCAGAACAAGGGAGCCCTGTGTGTGTGCTGGTGGTATGATGAATGGTGAATGATGGGCAGGTTTGATCAATACGCTGTTTAAAGGCTGATATCTCTATTAAAGCTGCTAACAGCTGCTATTGTGAGAACATATTCACAAAAATAATAGAATCCAGTCAGCTAATTACAAACTGCTTCCAAAGTGCAATGACCTCTTTTAAATTAAGGGCTAATTTAGCCAACTGTTTTGCATAAATCATGACTAATGTGCACAAAACAAGCTTAAAATTACAAATGTAACTCGGCCTGGGTGCAGTGTTACATTAAAGACTTACATGGCTAACGTGGAGCTGTGTTCGTATAAGAGACATGCAGGCCACTAGCCTGTCTGTGTCATGTAGAGCTGGGTAAACACAAAGATGTCGCTTTAATCACAGGTGAAGGATCCAACACTGAGTTTGACCTTTGAACCCAGGCATCAGTTTGCTGTAATATGGAATATGTTGCACATTTTTGGCCTCAGAGTATCGATGGTCCAACTAAAGTCTGGTCTGGATTCGTTCTTTAAAAAACAACATGCACATGACACAGACAAACTATAAACAGCTGAAACAAACAAAGAGTCTGCATGAACTGAAGCATGACAGCATACAAACTACAAACATGGTGGGCCTCATGCAGCACGTGGTCTTTTTGTATTATGCAAGGAAAAAGTTTTAAAGTTGTGACGACAGCAGCATCCAGGCAACATTATCTGTGACAGTAGGCACGTGCCAAGCATGTTCACAGGCAGGTGATCCACAGAATGCATGCACAGCCATCAGTTGGCCATGATAAAGTGCACTCCTTCACCAGAGCACAGACTTAGCATGATGTGTTTGAGTTGGTTTGTCTCACATGACACGGCTCATGTGACCCGCCGACATCCTGCTCTTAACTCGCCTGCTGGCCTCTTGACCTTTTGACGTGATGTAGAGAAGCTTCCTGAACAGACACCTGATGGCTGACTGCACGATGTTCACGCCAGAGCCACAACCTGACCCATTAACACAGGAGAATCAGTTTAACTCCTGGATCTGATGAGTGCTGTTGAATTTCCTGGTGCATTATGGGTACAGTCTGAGACCTTTCTCTGTGACTCCCTCCATTCATTTCACTGTATTAGCAGTCCAGTTGAAGTTTAAGCTGGCTCAGGGCTGTGAAGAGGAGGCTGAGGCCTGTGGGCACCTTATGTTCATGTCACACACATTTGTATGTAGAGAATACTGGCGATAACCCGGTACACACTCATCCCCCAACGAGGGACTACAAACTGCCTGTGAGCCTCACTTTCCTCATGTGGACTCGTAGTACTGGAGTATTTTTCTCATTTCAACAAAGAATGGAGGGAATGTTTCCTGCTCTTCATTGGTGCACTGAAAGTGTGTTACACACTGGTCATGCAGCGTCATGGTGTGGCAGCTGGGATGCCCCAGTCCTGGGGCAAGTGTGATGAAGTTATTAGGTTAGGTTACAAGAACACTGTGTGTAAGCTCACATAGAACACAATGCATCCTGGTGCTGATGTGACATAAAATACACCACCTCTGTGTACAGTTTACATCCAGCTACAGCTAGGGTTGCAAAGGGATGGAAACATTCCGGAAACTTTCCACGGGAAGTTAAGCTTGGGAATTTTGGAAATATTCAAAACTGGAAACTCCATGGAAATTATGGAAATGTATGGAATTACGTCTAAACTGTGGGTAATTTAAACAAAGTGTATCATATCCAAACATAAATCTAAACATTTTGTTTTGTCATAAGCAGACATGCAAAATAAAACAATTAAAAAATATTTCAACAGATTTATTTGTAAGTAGAACTTTATCAAGTTTGAATGATTTTATTGAACAATATTATGTAGTCCATGGAGGAATGCACAGTGAAGGTAGGGGGCGTGGCCTCAATAGCCCTGCAGTAAGCAGTGTGCTATGTGCATGTGATTGAGGAATAGCAGATATTCAAGTGTACCTGCATGAAATCTGGTTGTTTTAGTCAAGATTATGCACAACTATATTTAAGTTCACTGTTCAGGGCCAACCTTCAATTTTGTAAATTCCCTGTTTATTCCCATAGATTCCCGTTAATTCCCATAAATTCCTGTTAATTCCCATGGAAAGTTTCCAACTTGGAAAATTCCCTGAATTTTGCAACCCTAGCTATAGGTAACATGTTTTCCAGAATTTCCAGATTATCAGCAAAATAAAATTCCAGATAATGTGTAACTATGAAAATGAAGAGGTGGAGCCATCAAACCTGACAGAAGAACACAATGATATGAAGTGTTAAAGAACTTCAGTCAAATGAAAACATGACGCAGCAGATATTTTTCATCCTTTCAGTAATATTGAAGTCACATGTCATCATTTATGTACTACGGCTGTTTCCATTGCACTTTGTCACTTTCTATTTTTATTCATATAACTCAATCCACTGTAAAAATATGTTTATGTTTTTTGTATGGAAACAAATGTAATGGCTCTGTTAGTTGATTCATTATTAGCATGAAAGACTTGCTGCTGTCTGAACTGTGAGACTGTTCATCAACAAACTGTGACCGTGCACTCAGATGAAGTTTTCTGAGCACATTATTACTACTTTTTATTTATACTACTATTTATACTACTTTTTAAATTTATTTTATTATTACTTCATCGCGTGTGAAAACACCAGATGTGCGTACTGTATGTCCGTTCACAGCGGCTTTAGAACGCGTCTCCAGTGACCACCTGTGATCAGATCTCACTTCCCTGCTCTATGCAAATGAACACATCATTTCCAGTTTCCAGTGGTGATATGAATCATCCACTTTCTGTCGTACTGACTCGTCGGCTTAAACAGAACTCAGACAGCTGTTTGTGTGTGTGCGCCTGTTGTTGTGGCTCCTCTTTCTGGCTCAGGACACATTTGCTACACACCACTAAATAACATGTGTGTATATGCAGAGCAGACCCCTCCAAATGTGCTTGTATTTGCTATAAAATGTATTGTTAGAATATGTAGTATATTCCCCTGTGCACGTGACATGAGTGTAATCTTTGTTTCTCTTTTTTCCCACAGATTATGTGTACTTTGAGAACTCGTCCAGCAACCCATACCTGATACGCAGAATAGAAGAGCTCAACAAGGTCAGTGTCTCTCTTTCTTCTTCGGACCTCACGTGTCCAGTATAAAGTTATATCTGACCAGTGTTCCAGGCTCACGTCTGACCCGTCACCCCCTCTCTATACTCGCCTTTCCTGTGTCTTTACTGTCACTATCTAATGAAACACAAATGTATCATGTTATTGTAGACCATCACCATGCTTTGTTCTCTCAGCTCATGTACCATCGACACAGAAAATTCTGCTGGTGTGTTTAAATCATACTTCAACATACTGTACATACACATTCACAGCACACACACTGCTGTGTTTACTGGACCATGTTGGTAAATGGTGGCCTCTGTAATGACAGGACACTGGTACAGGAGTCACTTATGTAACAGCAGCAGCAGCATATGACACAGGCTTGTTTCCCAGTCAAAGGATTAAGCTCATTTATGTAACACTCTTACATTGAAGGGCTTGTGCTGAGCACCAGGAGGACTGCATCGTCCTGAGTGCTAATGGCTGCTGAGCACAATGAATGGATAGTAAGAGAGAGAGAGAGAGTGGCCAGCTCTCCAGCTCCAGGCTGGAATGTGGAGGGAAGCACTGTGTGTGTGTGTGTGTGTGTGTGTGTGTGTGTGTGTGTGTGTGTGTGTGTGTGTGTGTGTGTGTGTGTGTGTGTGTGTGTGTGTGTGTGTGTGTGTGTGTGTGTGGTTGCTCCTCTTCTTCTGATCAGCCAGTCCAGGGAGAATGAAACTCTTCATCATCACACACACATGAAGTGCTGCCGTTAGTGGTCTGACTTCTCCCAGCCTTCATGATAACAGCAGTCTGCATGTAAACAAGGTTAAAGAAGTCACATCATGATATGATCCAAACACAGAGCAGCTTCATTATTCTGGGAGTCATTTGATAACATTAACCTTTAGAGGAGAGGCTACGTCACACAGCAAACATGCACCGTCATCTGAACTGACCTGTGCAATGAAAATCTCACCACACACTCTAAAACTCAAACAGCAAGCTGAAGTCAGTCTGACAATCACCAGTAAGGTCTGCATTGAGCTGAAGTTAGTTTCAAGTTAGGGATTGAACACTCCATAAGTAGGTGTGTGTGTGTGTGTGTGTGTGTACAAACGCAGCAGCCCCGTTCAAATGAATGGGAAACCCTGTGTTATCGCCTCAGCGTCGGATTAGTTCTGAATCACGCTGAAGAAAAGCAAGACTGAAATGTGACCCAGCATAAATCAAATGTCAATGATACTGAAGCCCAGTTAGGGCCTCTAATTAACCCTTAGCATACGCGTTTAATTAAAGCGTGTGGTCATGGCTGCACAGACAGAGAGCTGAATGGTAGCTGGGGTTGTGACAGAGGTACTTCCAGCAGGGCTTCATTATGCTGCTAACTCGTAACCACTGACTCTCCACTTACAGACAGCCAATGGGAACGTGGAGGCGAAGGTGGTGTGTCTCTTCAGGAGGCGAGACATCTCAGGAAACCTCAACACCCTGGCTGACAGCAATGCAAGTGAGTATGAAGCAGAAAGGCCGCTCGTCGTCCTCCTCCTCCTCCTCCTCTCTTGTTTTCTTCAGTGTGGAGCAGGTATGATATGGTTCGCTGCCTTTAATGAACCTGTTCCTCATTGTGTTTCACATAAAAGCCTCAAAGCACCTTCAGCATTTATGTTGTAAATTGCGCCACACCAACTTCCGGGGTCAAAGTCAGATGAGCACTTGAGTTAAAGGCTGAGTGTTGGATTGGACAAAGACTAGTTAAAGGGACAGCCGTGGTTATTTATTATTTGTTTAGGTATCAAGCTGTGGACACGACACGTCAGTATGTATTGAAAAAAGGCTGCTGTTGGATCTTAAATTCACACAGACATGCTGCCTGGACTGACTTTGCAAATGGCTTCATGTTGTCTTGATTTATTGAATTCTATTTTTTGGTTTAGTCTTAGTCCTCAGATCAGAAGTTCATGTCAGTTTAAGTCCTATTTAGTCATCTTCAGTCCATTTTTAGCTGACTAAACTCTGGACATTTGAATCTAGATTTAGTTGACCAACACTGTTGGTGATTGTTCTGATAG